>ML814408.1:65670-81181 GCA_009831015.1 Picea engelmannii | reverse complement strand
CATTAGGTTCCTTTCATTTCTGATGACTGCTTGGATCTTACACTAATCCACTTGACCATTGTTGGGGTGAATTAATGGGGTGACTTAGCAAGCTCGTATTCATGGGTTTTGGTTAGCCACCAAAGGGGATTTGTAGAGCCATCATCCGCTCCCACCATTATATCATTTTACATCTTATCTCCCATTTTTCCATTCCATTCCCCTAGTCCAGCCATTAGGATGACCTTTGGGGTTACACTCTGTCTTGTGGGAAGAAAGGGCTAAAGGCCCAGGGGGTAAAAGCAGCTGGTAAAAGATAAAAGCCATAGGAAATGAAACCTAGAGATGCTTCGCCCAGGGATCCCCAAGAAGGTAATAAAAGGCCTCTCGATAAGAAACTAAAGGGACCCTAAGAAAAATAACAAAACAAGACCTAGCCAAGAGGATGGGAGGTCTCATCACAAGCCGGCCCATTATGTTCATAGGTATCCAGTAGTATGACATTGCCATTATCTGGTCACCACGCCAGGGCAGTGACCTTTGGTTGCATGGCCAAGGGAAAGGGGGTCTCATCACGAGCCAGCCTTATCATTTCTGTGAAGATACCAGTGGGTAACACTGTCAGCTCTGGTCACCATGCCAAGGCAGTGTCCTCTGGTCAGACCTTGAAAGTAAAAAAATAAAGAAAAGAATAAAAGAAAAATAAAGGCAATAAAGGGGCTTGGAAAAAATGCATCCATGACGGGTACAACTCACCTCCTACAAAGGCACCCACAGACAACACCTGCCCTTGGTCTTACTGTGACTGGACATCCCTAAACCATACCACCTCATAAAACATGGTTTGAATGATCCTCTGAGGAAACTTTCCTTCTCTTGTGGGTATCATCCCAATAGGTTATTCTGTCGATTTTCTTCAGCTTTGTATAGTAGATCTGTGTAATGTATTTGAGCTCTTAGATGATGTGCTAAGGATTTCATGCATGTATTTGACAAATTTAATGATGAAATATGATTAACATTGCTATGATCCCAAGGACTGATGAGCCCATGGAGGGCGTAGTCTTTGATGTGCAGGACCATACCCGACAGACAGGTGCCAGAGGACTGGTACACATGGGGATATGATTAGCTCAGACCTCCATGGGGCTGAAGAGCCCATTAGATGGTTGCTGGGATAGAAGAGGCAGGACAACGTTGTGATGAGCCATTGCACGAGAAAGAAGAAGGACGTCCCTATCCAGGACACTTTGGCAGAGCCCGACCTAGGGGGGATCACCCATTGCAGATTGGACGATTTCTTTTGATGGACAGGACGTCACCTGAGGCAGCTGGACGTTTTCTGGGGCATGTGGCAGTGTGCTGGGATCATTTGGCACGTGTGGCAGCTTGCAGGAGCCCTAGAAGGGATAACGTTTTGCTTCCTGGATGATGATCTTGCCCAAAAAGGGCCAACGTCTCCCTCTGAGGGACTTGACGTCTCCCTTTTGAGCTCATATTGTGACATTTTTAGCATTTAATGTAAAAAACAATGTAATATTGTTAGTCAACCTTGTCGGCTGTTTTAATGACCTATTTTTGTATTTAAAGGTCATAAGATTGGTATAAATAGAGGACGTTGGACCTCATTTTGAATAACACAACTCACTCTCTTGTGAGAGAATCATTTTTAGTCTTTGTCTTGGGATTTTTGCTCTTGGAAGGAGGTGCAACTCTTGTGGAGGATCATCTTTGGCATTTTTATGGTGTTTTCTATCATTTGGAAGGTTTACAACTAGGGTTTGATAAGCTCTTCATGATTTGTAAGTGTATTTTTCATGCAAAACTTCTTAAATGAATGGTTGTAGGTTAAATCTCTTGCATTTATTGTTACATTGTTATTATTTTGCTTAATCATTGAAACCCTAGGTATCAAGCACACAAGTAGGTCCTTGCTATATGTCCCCATGATAGAAAACTTGTTTTAGCCATTGATTAAGGAGGATATAGCCTAGCCGTTGCTACACTAGTTCCCCTTTTTTTGAGTTAGATTTTGAACATAAGTTGAAGAAAGAAGACGCTCTAGGCCTAATTAATTTTACACCTAGGGTTTTGACTTTTAGGGTTTGAAGGGCCTTGCTCTTGCAACACTTTTCACCCTTAGATTTATGTTTTGAAGCTAGCTGTTTTGCTAAGGATTTTTAAGGAAAGAGGGAGGAGCATGAGGCCTTGCTCAAGCAACACCGGAATGAGCCTCCTCCCCTTAGGGTTTTGACTCTAGGGCCCTGCCATTGCAACACCATAGAGCCTAACTCTCTTGTCCTTGAATTTAGATTCTCCCGAGACTTTGCCCTTGTTTCTGACTCCATAACACCCTAAGACATTGATCTAAATCTCCAACGTTGAGTTTATTGTGCCAAAACAACCTTTCAAAACTCTTAAATTTGAAACCCTAACTAAACCTAACATCAATGATGACGTCATGCCTATTTTGAACTCTTGGTTAATGGAAAACGTTGTGGCTTGGTCATCTAGCAATAGACATTGATGTGTTGATAATTTTCATTAGCCTATTTGCAAAACGTTGAGCTCTTTGTCTATAAAACTAACCCTAAAGAAGGCTGACGTCACCTCTAGTGAGCTTGACGCAGCAATCCTGTCATATATGAGCATTTGATGATATTTTGTGCTAATTCAAAGATTGATTATATACATTGAATGTTATATCATTTCCAATGTTTATTGACAAGTAATATTATAAGCCATAGTCATTTTTTTTCTATCATTGACTTCATCAATAATTATTGATATTCATGCTCATGTATATTAAATGTTGATAGTCATTAATATCTGAAGTGCTAACCACTATTTGCATGTATTAGTTTTATTGTTTCCTTGTCTCGCAAACAGGTGCCCCTTCTATGGTTTTTCTTCATTCTTGACTATCTTCTTGGCGGTAATCTATGGAGGGGAAAACTTACCTTGATCCTTTAAACCTTTGCCTTTCAAAACCCCAGATTGCCAGGGACATCTCCCTTGGGTTTAGCCACCCTAAATAGAAAGAGCCCCCCATCGAGGTGATAGTGGGTGGGGAAGCTCCTGTTACGCCAGTTTGACCCTTACCTTTAAGCTACTTAATCCAAACTACAAACTGAGCGATAACAAGAACCAAAGACAACCTGTGCGGAATGGCTCATAATGATGAGATATGATGAGAAATGCAAGCTGGACCTCACAGTGCCTCTCAATAACCCCTGTACTCGCTATAACGCCCGTCTCGCTACTCTAGTCATCATAAACCTCTGCCCTGTGATGATGTCCCAAAGTGGGGACATTACATTCAATGCAACATATTCCAATGCTTTGAAAATCAGAGTGACACATACCGTGATACCCAGACTCTTTAACTCATGGAGCAAGACCCACTGCTACTTCAGAATCTGGCCGATGGGATGGATGCTATTGCTGCTAATAGATAGGATGCATTGAAGAAAATATGGGCCCTCCGAGGCCAAGCTCAAGTCATATGGCTCTCGGTACTGTTATCCCCTACCCTAGGGATAACTAAGGAGATTATGTCTTGAGGCCCATAGGTCCTAGACATGGAGTACCGAGAGCCATATTGACTTGAGCCTGGCCTTGAAAGGCCCATATTTCTTCTTCAGCACCTCCACCTTGTCAGCAACAATAACATCCATCCCATCGGCCCAGTCCTTCAGCAGCAGTGGGTCTTGCCCCATGAGGTAATGAGTCCAGGTATCATGGTATGTGTCACTCTGATTCTCAAAACATTTGAATATGTGCATTTAATTCTTTTTAATTCTAACGTGTTCTTGGACCTTATGCCTTTCCACTTGTCCACACCTGGGGGGAATGGCAGGATGCCCTAGTAAGTTGGTTGTGGGTTCATGAAAGGTGATCGTTCGTTCCCACCATACTTACCACTTTTCATCTTTTTTCCCTCTCATCCATCCCATATATTGGTTGGGGCATTGGGTTTGCCAAGCTAGCAAAGGGTTGTGACTTACCTTGTGGGAAGAAGGGGCTAAAATCCTAGAGGGTAAAAGTAGCTGGAAAAAGATAAAAGAAAAAATAACAAAACCTTCAGATGCTTCGCCCAGGGATCCCTGAGAAAGAAATAAAAGGATTCTCAGCAAGAAACAAAGGGATCCATAAAATAATAAAATCAAGACCTAGTTGGAGGATGGGGGGTCTCATCATGAGCCAACCTATTAGGTCCATGGGCATGTACCAGTATGACACTACCATTTAGCTGGTCACCATGCCAGGGTAGTGGCTCTTGGTTGCATAGCCAAGAGAAAGGGGGTCTCATCACGAACCAACATTCTCATCTCCGTGAAATGCTTGTGGGGAACATTGTCACCACTAGTCACCATGCCATGGAAATGTCCCCTAGCTATTCTCTTGAAAGAAAAAGCAATAAGATAAAAGATAAAAGGCATTGAATGGGTTTCGAAACACTTGCATCCATGACAAGGTGCATCTCACCCTCTTTAGAGGCACCCACAGGTAAGCCATAAATTCCCCAGTCATCACTACATCCATTGCTCAGACATCCCTCACTACCTTATCCACTTACATGGTATGGATTTGTCTTCACCTGGAAACATCCCACGTCTAATGAGAATTATCCTAATAGGACCTCCTAACATCCCCTCCAAACCTGGCTTGTAGAATAACATAACGTCTTTGAGCACTTGTCTAGGAAAGGGGGTTTTATGCACATGTTTAAATAACTTGATTATTAGATGTGATTGACATTTCTATGATCCTTGTGACTTATGAGCCCATGGAGGGTGTACTTGTTGTTTTTGCAGGGCCACACCCGATGGACAGGTACACATGGGGAGATGATTAGTTCAAACCTCCATAGGGATAAATCCCACCAGATGGATGATGAGACCACAGCCAAGGGTAGAGACAGATCAGAGGTTTGCACCAGAGAGAGAGGAGGACGTTCCACCAGAGACAACCTGGAAAGATTGGACCCAGGGGGATATTGGCCTTCTCACTATGATGTAGGCCTTGGAAGGCCCGTGACGTCACCTGTGTGACCCTTGACGTCACCCAGTGTCTTGGACACTTTGGAGGCAGTTGTGTGCCAAGTGGCACGTGTGGTTTTGATCCAGAGGCCTTGGGAGGCCTAACGTTTTGCTCCTGGAGGCCAACGTTGCACTAAAAAGGCCTAACGTCACCCTAAAAGGGCATGAAGTCACCTTTTTTGCTTGATTTAGGGTTTTAATTTCTCATTTAATGTAAAAACTGGATATTACATGTAACTGGCCATGTTGACCTTTTTGACCTAATTCTGGCCATTGTAACTGTATAAATAAGGGATTTTCCCTTGTATTTTTTCATCTAATTTCACTCACACAAGTGTGAGGTCTGAAATTTGCTACCTAATTGGGGTTACATGACTGAAATTTAGTGCGCACTTCTTGAAGGAGGCTTATTTTGGACTATTTTGGCAATTTTTTTGTTGGAATTGTTCAACTAGAGTATTTGCTAGATGATTCTTGGTGGATGTAAGTAAAATTTCTACAATTCTTCTTCATTGAATGGGTATATTTACATTTATCTTGCATTTATACTAAGATTATGAAATTGCTAGCTTAAAACCCTAGGAGGCTAAGCACATGTTATTGTCCTTGCCTTAATAGCTTTCACCTACTAGATTTTGCTAGAAAGCCGATTTTCTTGAAGCTTTTTGCTAAGGGCCTTGCTATTGCAACACCCTAGAAAATTTTGCTTCATCTAAGCCGTCATTTACTTCATCTTTGAGCTAATGAAGGAGGAAAACTACTAGGGCCTAGGGTTACCTACTTCCTAGTAGCTGTTAGCACTCTATAAATTTGTTAGGCTAATAAAACAAACGACAGAGGTAACCTAGAAACCAACTTTAGAGCTGGGTACTAGCCTGCTCAGCTTAGAGAGGGATCTCTCATGTCACTTGGTGTTTCTTTGGCAATCAATGGCTAGGTTTTAGTTTGTTTTTGGGGGTTTTGTATAAATTTGTTGGTAAGGAAGGGGAGGGACACTCAAGGCTATGGAGTCAAAAATCTGAAAATGAATGAAAACACTGACTTGCCTGTAGAACTCTCTAGAGGACAAAGGCTAAATAAGGCGATGAGTCTGAGTTATAAATTGAAATTTGCAGTGTAAGAATAAAGGATAAAACAAATAACTGTATCAGAGCATTGATGAAATGAGTTCTGAATTAGTTAGGAAGAAATTTACACAGTTTAAATTGCTTAAGCCAAGAGCATCACAAGATGAATTCAGGGCCTTTAAACTATCCAATTTAAACAGAAGATAATGTAAATGGAATTAGAAACACAGGAAATACATACAAAGAGGGAAGACAAAGCTCATATCACCACCATTAGAATCTTTTCATAGAGACTTCAAAGACTTCTGCATATGTATTCAATTCAGCTTCAGAAAATTACAATAGAGTTCAGAACAACCAAATTTGTGCCCTTGCACTTCTGCCTGTTAAAATATTGTGTAACTGCAAAGAATATTCTTACCCCCTTTTGTGGATAAAGTAAAAGATAAAATATATTTATTATTGATTAGATCAATCCCCTTTTGTGGATTGATCATGTTGGGCATTGTAATTGAACAAATCCCCTTTTGTGGAATGGTCAAACCCTAATTGTAATAGGCATAATGAGAAGTCAGTCCCCAGGTTAAATAAAGGTGGTTCTAACCACCCAGAATGAGAAGTCGACCCTGCCAGTGAAAAGACACTTTTGTTCACACCTGCCAGATTTCATAAATAAGAGAGGCCAGCGCCTCATTTAGACACACACACACTTGTTCATTAGAGCACAAGTTTGGAGCTGTCGTTAGAGAAGAAGGAAGAGAGAGAGGCACATCTCTGGGAGAGGAATTTCTGTGTTGCTTGGTTCATTGTCTTGGCATTGTATTGGCTATCTATATTAAGGAAGTTTTGCTAGGTTTTCTTCCCCATGAGGGTTTCCTAGGATAAATGTTGTGTACTCTTGTGATTGTGTTTCTCTCAGTGATCCTATCTATGCTATTGTTATCTAGTAAATTGAAAGTAACCTAATAATAGCAGAAACTTTAACATGGTTTCAGAGCTAAGCTGAAGAGAGCATCTTTCACAGGAAAAAGAAAAACGTCACTGTTGCTATACATGCAAATTAGGGATTTTTATTGAAGAAGAATTTCAGCCCCAAAACCATCTAGAAAAGTGCACCCTTTCTCAAGGATCACTTTGGCATCCTCAACGCACCTTTTTAGTGGCTAGATCTCCCGAAAAGTGAAATCCTAGTTTTCACAAAGTACCAAAAGTACCAGTGTACCAGAAGTACCAAAAAACTAGAAATCTGCAGATCAAGTTTGAAGGGGTAAAAGTTGGATTTTCTAAAATCTAAACACACCAAGATGCTCGCCTCAGGCCAACACATCTTTTGGTGAGCTCAATTTTCAGATCCAAAAAATTTCATTTTTTTATTATTTCTATAGCCCGGAGGGCTAGGGTTTCTACTGCAAGAAAGAATGGCTACCAACATGAGGGTAGAAGATAGGCTGGAAGGATATAGAAATTTTAGATATTGGAAGCATAGGTTGCAGATGATTCTAGACGAGAATGATCTCCTAGATCATGTTACAGTGGGTGTACCAGAACTAGATGAAGAAGAGCAAAAGACCAAGCATAAGAAGAATGAAAAGAAAGCAAAGAGAATCGTGTCAGATTCAGGAAAGGATAATCAATCCCTCATATATCCAAACTACAGACAGCAAGGCAAATGTATGAAGCACTCTGTAGGTTATATGAAAGCAAAGACATTATCCAGAATCTTACCTTAAGAAATCAACTTCGTAATATGAAGATGGAAAACTTAGAATCTATCACATTCTATCTTATGAGAGTTTCTTAGATTAGAGATCAACTTGCAGCTATTGGAGATGTCATTAGTGAAAAAGATCTTGTAACCACAACCCTAAATGGGTTTCCAACATTTTGGATTCCTTTTGTACAAGGAGTGTGTGCAAGAAGTAAGTTACCCAAGTTTGATAAGTTATGGGAAGATTGCACACAAAGAATCTAGACTTGCAGACCAACATAAGAGATTAATTGTTGACGAAGAGGAAGCTCTTACAGTTCAAAAGAACAAAAGAAGTTCCTTCAGGAGGAACAATAAAGAAGCTAACTCTGTAAAAGTTCCAGATAAGAATAAAGACGTTTCAAAGATCAGATGCTACAACTGTCAAAAGTTGGGACACTTTTCCTATGACTGTCCTTAATGAAAAGGAAAAAGAAAGTATCAAGCACATGTGGTAGAAGAAGAGGAATCTCCTCCCTCAAAGAAAGCTTTAGCATAAATTGAGGGTTATGTACTTTAAGTTGAAGATAGTTGATCTGAAGAAAGATAGCAAATGGTGGAGTCCGTGGAGCCTGCCCACACAAAAACAAATGATAAGTATTCATGTTTATTTCTAGTATCTTGTTTACTTTAATACTTTATCATTACAAGTTAGATATTTTTGTGAGAATGTTAATTAACCTCATTTTACTTTAGTATCTATGGAGACTTGTGAAGGAAGTATCAAAGAAGACAATGAAAGAGATAAAATATTTATTTCAGAAAGCATATTGTAAGTAAGTTTACAGATCTTGGAAGAAAGAACTTATGTCATAACTTACAAAAGTTAGACAACATAAGAAGGACGTATGATATGGTGACAGTCAGTAAAGACTAGACAATATCCAATATTTATATAGGAGCAGGAGGCTCCTAAAAATGCAGAACATAAATGTTCAAGATGAAGAAAAAGATGGATACTCAGATATAGTGGATGAGATGCAGGTAACTATAGGTTGCTCCAGTATCATTCTTATAGATGTAGAGGGAGCAGGTTGATCCAGTATGAAGTCATAAAGAAAGAAATGTTTGAACTCAAGAAGGTACCCAGGATATTACAGAAGAGAACTTCAAGGATGATGATTAGAAGCTATTAGTTTGGTGCAAGAAGTAGCCATGTCTCTGAGTTCGAAATGGAGGATCGTGATTTGATGCAGTTAGGAAAGAAGATGGACGGTGCCCAAATATTTTGATCAAGATGAAAGTTATCCAGTAGATGGATGGTGCCCAACAGATGGGTAGCATGGTACTATACCATGGAAAGATTTTGGACCACAAGAGATTTTTTTTAGATCCCATAGCTAGACCTTCGTAGAGAAGGAGAAAGAGAAGACACCTTCGTAGAGAAGGAATGAGCAATCCCACAGGTAGACCTTCATAGAGAAGGAAAAGAGAAGAGACCTTCGTAGAGAAGGGGAATGAGAAATTTTCCAAGGTTGGCCTCTGTCCAAGTGTTGAGTTTTGGGATACTCTAGGGACATGCTAGAATACCCTCGTAGAGAGGGGTGTGACCACCCTCATAGAGAAGAATGTGGATGTTTCTCCAAGGGGCAGTGGGCAGATACTCTCCTCTGGCCAAGCATTGAGTAGCCTAGAACACAAACCTTGACCATGTGGAATGGTTAGTTGGCTCTTGAGGTTTGTGTTGTGATCCTGCATGGATCATGGAAAGGGAGTCTAGTCTTGCCCAGGCTATAATCTTAGCTTCTCTAGTTCATGTGGGATGACTAGGAGTGAAGCTATGGTAGTAGTCCTCTCCAGTGGATGGGAGAGATAGATGACTACAAGAGAAGGGAGAACATAAAAGGAATGGAAAAACTCATAGAATATCTTCTATGTGAAGATAAGACATCTTTTGTGTGAAGATAAGACATCTTCTGTGTGAAGATAAGACATATTCTGTGTGAAGATAATATATCTTATGTGTGAAGATAAGAAAGAAGTATCTTCTGCGTGAAGACGAAAGAAAGAAAGAGTATCTTCTGTGCGAAGATAAAGAGAACAAAACTTTCGATGATTTATAGATATGTCAGTCAGTGATCATGATGCCAGATGACCAAGTGGATTATATTGATGCCTCCTGTTATCCAGTTGATGATGTTACCTAGTTGATGATGTTTCCCAATTGATGATGTTATCCATTTGATGATGTTGCCCAGTTGATGATGTTATCCAGTGGATGCTGCTACCCAGTTGATGTTGACATCTAGTGACCTGTCAAAAGATAAAGAATATCCTTCTTGTTAAGAGGGAGTGCTAAAATATTGTGTAACTGCAAAGAATATTCTTATTCCCTTTTGCGGATAAAGTAAAAGATAAAATATATTTATTATTGATTAGACAAATCCCCTTTTGTGGATTGATCATGTTGGGCATTGTAATTGACCAAATCCCCTTTTGCGGATTGGTCAAACCCTAATTGTAATAGGTAGAATGAGAAGTCGGCCCCCAGATTAAATAAAGGTGGTTCTAACCACCCAGAATGAGAAGTCGGCCCTGCTAGTGAAAAGAAACTTTTGTTCACACCTGCCATATTGTATAAATAAGAGAGGCCATCACCTCATTTAGACACACACTCACTTGTTCATCAGAGTGCAAGTTTGGAGCTGTCGTTAGAGAAGAAGGAAGAGAGAGAGAGGTGCATCTCCAGGAGAGGAATTTCTTTGTTGCTTGGTTCATTGTCTTGGCATTGTATTGGCTATCTATATTGTAATGTCCCTTTCCAAATAGGAGCTCCAGAGAGGAGGCTTAATGGTCTAAACCGCCCCGTTAGACTATAGCCATGGCCAGAAAAGGGGTAAACAGGGTTACTAGAGGTCACTCCAGTCACAAGTGTTATGTTCGGAAAGTGACATTGAGCTAAAAAGGGTTAAAAGCGCTTTTAAGTTATTATGAGCTAAAAATAGAGCAGACAAGCTAAAATTAGAAGTCAACAGTGAATTAGGGTTTCAACAATGATTTAGGGTTTAGGAAAGCTATAAGAGAAGGTTCAACGACCTAATTCAACATTATGCAGATTATGACTTGTCATTGAGGAGAGAGGCGCATCTCAGGAGAGATAGTTCAGTGGATCCCAGGAGGAAGACACCAGTTGGTTGATTTCGGTGTTGAGAGACACAACCTAGTCACCGAGAAGATCACACAGGTATTCCATCATTTTTCAGTAGTAGTTACACAGGGTTCTGCAGCAAGGGTGCACTTATCCAGGGTGAGGGCGCAGCTCCTGAGGCGGTTTAGGGAATCGACTTGTCCCATCCAGGGAGAATTTAGGGATTTCCCTCCGACCCATTTGAGAGGAAGGCAAGGCGCATATTTTTCTTGGTTCCTCGTCATATTCCGATGGAGGAATCATCTGGGGCGCAGTTTCCAGACTTGGACGTGTGACACTTTTGGCGGATACATTCGGGGTTCCCGAGCGAGCATCAGGTCAGATTCAGAGAAACCCTTCCGACCCATTTCCTAGTAGACCTAGGTGATCATTTTGAGATACATCTCATCCTATTCCAATGGTGGAATCAATAGGGTGCATTTTGCCAGTGAGAGAGGGGCGCATTCCCCCAGGGGGATCCATCCGGGGTCCAATCCCACTAGCAGAGGGGTCTGACAGTTACCAGTACTAAGGACTAGAGTAGGGTACATCATTTGGGATAGTTTCCAGGCCATTCCGAGAGGTATAACTGCTAGGGCGAACTTTCCAGACTTCCAACAGTTACCGTACGAGCTGCCATAGTTCCAGCGCATCCATTGGTCCCGCAGTGCTCACCTATTCCAGGTGTTATCATTTAGTTTTCTTATTGTATTCCAGCTAATATCCTTTTGTCTTTTGATCTAGCCGAGTGTTGTCATTTTATTCATCCGCATTCGACCTTTTGTAATCTGCAGAGATATCATAATATAAACTTTGTAGTCCTTTGTCGCATTTATTATTTGTATGACCATTTATATGTTGTAAACATTTGATCCTACACACACATTAGCAACGTTTCATAGACTAGCCAAGTCAAGAACATTATAGTGGTATTAGAGCTTTAGTCCTGCTAGCTTGTGAATAAAGACGATGAGTGCAACAAAAGACCCAGAGGGCCATGAACACGTAGGTGACGAATATGTCACTTACAACAGGTGTAAGGAAAGGAGGCCTAGGCCTGACTTTCCTCCTTTTCCTCCTAGCTCAGAGGAAGATGAAGAGGCACAGAGAGAAGCAGAGAGAAGGGCAGAGTGTGAGGCTGAGCGCGAGGCAGAGAGGATGCTAGGAGACAGATATGGGCGACCAAAGGGCAGTGGCAAGGCCCCCATGGATCCAGAGACAACTTTCATGCAGGTTATCAGCGATATGCTAGCTAGTCAGCGGACCATGTCTCAGTCCTTGGCACAAGTGGTGGATAGATTGGCTACAGTGAGCATCTCGGGCACACAAGCCCCACATGCAGCATAAGGGAACTCAGGAGCAGGTAGTAGACCCCAGTCACCCACTCGCACATACACCTCTGTGAGTAGGATTCCCAAACCCTTGTTTCCCAGTTTCCAGCGGGCACCCCCGGTAGAAGAACAACTGCCGATAGCACAGAGGCCACCCACTCATGTAGAGGACATTGCAGAGTATAAGAGGGAGTACACATCATTGGGTCGTGACTTCCATCAGGACATGACCTTAGTCGAGTACTGTGGACTCAGACTCAAGAACCATCCCAGAGAGCCACAGAGAAGAGGGCCGCAATAGCAGCAGGGGCATAACCTAGATTTCATTCAAAAATTTGGGAAACTCACCATCCCTTCTTTCAATGGATCGTCCAAACGCACTGCTAGAGCTTGGGTATAGAAGCTAGACACATACTACAAGCTCAATCAGATGACCGAGACAAAGGCCATTAGTTTTGTGACCTTACACTTGGAGGGTGAGACACACGAGTGGTGGTATCATGGATTGATGACATTGGGTTACAGTCTCATCACCTCCTATAGGGATATTATGGAGAGGCTCATGGACAGGTTTGATAGGAGGGACCCCGAGATACACTTCAAGAATCTAGCCCAACTGAGACAGACTGGCACAGCAGAGGTGTTCATCACAAAGTTTCAGTAGGTAGTTGTGGCAGTGATAGATATATCAAAGCCCAGGATGATCATGCTATTCACAGAAGGACTCACAGAGCCTTTGAGAGGATGGGTGAAGGCATACAGGCCTCCCACTTTGTAGGATTCCATCCTTCGCACTCAAGATTTGGCAGACTCAGTGCCAAATACTAAAATCTTTTCCAAACCATTCGTGCCCGAGAAGGATCAAGACAAGAAGCCATTCCAGAGAGAATGGAAGGGTAAGGAGAAGTTGGATGATGAGACTAGGTAAGATCTTATGAGGAAGAAGCTTTGCTTCAGCTGCAGAGACCCTTGGATCCCAGGCCACAGGTGCATGGGAAAGGGAGAGATTCATTATATCGAGGTGGCAGCAGACAACGTGGACAATGAGGAGGAGGAGCAGGACAATGGATCCACTAGATCAGAGGAGGAGTCAACACAAGCAGAGGAGCAACCTCCCCGTAGACCACCGACACTGGCAGGAACCCATCCTCTAGTAGTCCCACAGCCGCCAGAGCAGGTTAACAGGAGGAAACCAGCAAAGGGAGGAGTCATAACAACCCTTTCTAGTGTTCCCAGGTATGATACCCTCCGGATCAGAGGGACTATTAAGGGAAAATGGGCAATCGCCTTGATGGATGGTGGGGCCACCCACAACTTCATCGATGCTTCACTAGTATCGAGATGAGCACTTCAAACAGAGGAGTTTGAGGGGTTTGATGTCACGGTAGCAGATGGCCACTCAGTGGAGTGTCTAGACAGAGTTCCAGACTTGGAGATAAAGTTAGGCAACTACACAGTGAGAGACACATTTTATGTGGTTGACCAATTTGACACAGATGTGGTGTTGGGAGTCCAGTGGATGATTACCTTGGGAAAAATCACCACCAACTACCAAACCTTGGAGATGGGATTCAAAGACCATGACGAGAAGAAGGTTGTTCTAAGAGGTATGTTGATAGCAACACCCAGGACAGTTTCAACCAAGAGGATGGAGAGGATATTCAGACATGGGGAGGTAGCATATTCTGCAAAATGTTTGATCACTACATAGAAGGATTTAGAGGGTCGACAACAGTATCACACAAAGATCAAGAATTTATTGGGACGACATCAACAGGTCTTTGAGGCAATTCCACCAGGGAGACCACCTGACAGGGGGTTTGATCACATCATTGAGTTGGAGGAGGGGCCAAACCTATGATCACCCCCCCCCTATCATCATTGTTATCATTGAAATTTCGTCCGCACAGGGCGACAAGAACTCCGCATCGTCAACACAGAAAAACAGTCATTCATGGCACAAGGTTAATTCCACAACACAGTAAAAGGGTCAAAACTATACAAAATGGCCAAAAATTACAAGGCGCTTTGCACCCACTGGGCGCGCGCGTGCGCGCGCGTAACATCTTCGTACAGGGAGCACATATGCGCGGCTGTGGGGTGCAAAACCCACGCGCGTGCCAAACGACGCATTTATGGAACTGGTCGGCCTCCCAACCACTAATGGATCGGCTCCCAAGTCGATTTGACACCAAATCAGAGCTCAATCCGCGTGGGGGGGGCTGGTCAAAGACCTAATTGTGCCCTAAAGATCCCCTCTTCACATTCAAAAGAGGTTGCATAATAACTCAATGTTTGGTTATAAAAAGCCATGAATGACCACCATTTATTCAAGGAATTCTTTGTATTGTTATGCTGTTGAGATTGCTAGAGACTCATTCTTTGGAAATAGACATAATCAACACCATTTCATAGGCTTTCCATCTCTCACTAGAGTGGACAAGCTTGGAGTTCTTTCACCCATATTTTCATCTTTCATTGTAAGGAGAGCAATCAGTTGAGGGCCTCAAGAGCCTTCCATTGGAGAGGGAAGGGACCCAAGTCCTCTTTCTCCATTGTGTATCTTTGGATTCCATCAATCAGACCAGCTTATATATTGGTGATATTGGTCCATTTTCATTTGTTTTTATTTTTGTTCCTATGCTCATAGTTTCATTTAGTTTTTGTTTAATTCTTGTTAATAGCTTTGTTGTTTTCTTTCCAATATTTTACCATACAACTGTCATGACTAGCAGAGCCCAACTAGGCATGTAAGCGCTCACTTTTTTCTCACACAGTGACGAGAAGAGTGCAAACAGATTAGCGACTCCGCTGGGGAGTTTGGTATAAATTCCTCCCTCATTTGGGCTTCATTTGCTTTCCTTTTGATTTCACTGACTTGCAGGTTCACAAACCGGCCTCTGCTGACCTGATTAACAGTCATTTCATCAGAAATTGGAGAGAAATCGATCCGGATTTTTCTTCCCGGACTTTTTGACACAGGCGCGCGGGTATTCCTACCCACAGGCGCGCATCGGGCGTGTAGGCGCTTTTTCTTCTCTGTTCTGTCTACGCGCAGGCGCCGAATGCGCCTCTGTCCACACAGTAGGCCGCGCATTTGAACCAAAATTTGCATTGTAAGACTTTGGATGTTTGGAAAATCATTTTTCCTGCTTAAGATGATAATGTGTAAGCTCTGAATACTACACCACTTAGCCCCTCAACTTATAAAGGGGATC
>ML814408.1:26179-37522 GCA_009831015.1 Picea engelmannii | reverse complement strand
CAAGTTTCAACTCAGTCGGACAAGTTTTGCTAGGTTGTTTGTCCGCTTAGGAGTTTTTCGGGAAAACGACAATTTTAATTGCCAAACCCAGAACATGGGAAAATGTAATTTGTGTAATAATGGACCAAATCAAGTGAAGTAAAGGGCAATAATTTGAAGAGGGACCCCACCTAACCTACCCACACCCTTTACCCACCTTTAATTATTAATTAATTTTTAAAAGTCTATTCCCTTAAAACTCACGTCCCCTTCCCCACGTGAGCATATAAGAGCATGTAATAACCCACTTTTGAGGTAATAAATCATATTAAGTGAGTTAATGGGCCCCTCCTCATGAGGTGCGCCCCTCCTTGGTCATGTCTCTCACGCCTGTGCTAAAGCTCACATCCCTCTCTCACGTAGCTTTTAGAATCTCTCTAATCTTGGAGCGTGGGTCCCTTCTCCTCCACCTACTCCTTTGCTTTCCACCAATAAATTTATTTTAAGGAGTGTGGACTCCACACTCCCTCCACCCTTACCTTCTACATGCCATCCCATACCTTACGACCTTCCCTCACGTCTTTCCCTTGCTTTATTCTTGTTTTTTATGTTTTGGGATGTAGAGATGGAAACATCTCCTTTCATATCATGAAACTTCTCCTCCTTCAACCCATGTGTGGGTCTCCTTGCCATTTTTGTTTAACCTTACTTTCTTTCTCCTCATCCACTTCATCCACATTCCATTCCCCTCACCCTAAAAGCCTCTTCTCTCATTGGCTGCTTTCCCAGGTGAGTTGTCTTCCCTTGGATGTTTGACACATGTTGAAGATCCAAGAGGGGTCTCCTTAGCCTCTCATGCTATTTAAGAGACCTCTCACTCACTCTTTACTCACCTTTCATTATTGCACTATTATGCTACTAGTTTCTCACCATCCCATTCTCTCTATCTCTCTCATTATTGTCGTACTTCTTCACTAGTTTTGTTCTTGAAGGGCTTGTGGCAATTAGTTGTCACAACCTCTTCCCATTGGATAATAAAAAGAAACGCTTTGGAGGATTTTGGGAAGATCTACAAGTATTTGTGTTCTTACAAACATATGAGGTAAAATCGCTTTGATTTCATATAATGGTTGCATGAATGGATCTTAGGTAAAGTATTTTATTTAAGTAGATCTTGCAAAGAGTAGTCTTGTGAATCTATATATGTGGTTGGCTAGATAGGGTGCAAGTATTTCACTTTATTAGATTAACCCTCCATATTATCCATTGTATGCATGCTATTGTGTGAGTTTTTGCAGGTTGGACTTCAAGGGTTTCATTAGGGTGCCTCTTGGAAAAGTCTCCCTTTGAGATTTTCATACACTCCAAGTTATTTCTGTATTGTTCACCCTTTTCTCATTCTCATTTCGGTAGCTAACTTGCTTAGATAGGTCACCTAAAGTCTTAAAATTTTCTGGTTCTTGTATGCACGAAATCTTTGCCTAAAAACAAAGATTTCATAACATTTTTTGAGTGTGTTGCAGCTCAAATCAGCAAGCAATAGCTTGTTGATTTTTGCAGATTCTTGCCAGGACAAGGGGGCATATTGCCCAATTTCATGCACAACACACCCTCAAGCAACTCCTCTCATTGTGGTAAACACTTATCTTTTCCTTCTGTATTCTAAATCACTGTAAAACAATCCCAAAGGAGTTGTACCCAAGTGGCTTGCATTCTTTCCCTTTCTATCTTATTTTCGCAAGCTCTAGATTAGATCTCTTCGTTTATTCTTCATGCTTAGTTTAGCTAGATTAGTTGTGGTTTCTACATGCATGCTTACTTAAAATAATCCAGAGTATATCTCATAACATATGCTAGCTTAGAGCCCGTGGAGGCATCATGGATTTTTTGCTTTCAGTTTATCTTACCTTGCATGCAGTCTTTAATTTCGTAAACCTATCACACATGCATGTGCTAATCGGTTAATTAACTTTTCGGTTCTGTCTTTTACTTTACATGCAAGCAATTGTTTCTTAAGTTTTCCATCTTATGTACATGCATGCAAGTATCGATATCTTAAGGGCTTAACCAATCTTTTACAATTCCGCAAGTTACTTTCAGTTCTCATACTTCACTTTTGCAATATAACATTTAAGAACTCATTTGGCAACTTCATTGTTAAAGGGCTTCAGCCTTCACGAATTTCAATTTTCAATACTTTGGCAACTTTGTTGAGCAAGCTACAAGCACTCAATCACACTTCACATTATTTATCTCATAGATCTAAAATTCATTAATTAGACTTAATAGGACACCTTAACTCACCATCTTCGCCACTTAAAAACTGGGGTTTTGAGGAAAGCCACGGAAATTTTTCGGAGTACTCGGCCTTAGGGTTGACCTGTGAAGCTAGGGTAGGCCTTGTTGCCTCACTTCTTGAGCATCCAACAACCACTTGGTAATAGGGGGAGGAGAGTTTTGGCTTGACATCTAGATAGGGCTAAAATTAATCTCACGCTTAACCACTTAATTTAATTTTCAGGCTACAACACCAGGCAATACAGTTACACTCTTGCAAGTTTACTGATCTCACTATCTTTCATTTTACATTCATATGCAAGTTAAATTATGTGTTGTGGAATTATCGCTTAAGTGTTTATATCTCTTCATCTGGAGCACTTTTCTTTCAAAGATTTCATCTATTTTGTTCATTTATCTCATGGTGTGATCCTTCAAGAAGTGCGCATCCACCTGGAGGCATTCTCTTGATTGGGTCTTGAGTGCTTTGCGTCTCTTGGACATTGAAAAGTAGTCCAACAGAGCTCTATCTGTTTTGAGCATGCTTGGCTTCATGTGTTGATCTCTTTATCTTATGTATCTTTAATTCCTGCACATGTGAGCAAACTTGTGAGTATATTGTATATCTTGTATCTAGTCTTAATCTGTATATTTGATTTATTCTTTTGTATCTAATTGTATCTGTCTTATTGTAATACTTTGTAACTTATCTTGTAACGAACTTTCCCCCTAACTTAGTTGACCCCATTGCCCAATCTTAGGCACCAGTCTTAGTTTCCCTAGGAAAAGGTCTGACTCTCATACTTAGATAGTTGCATCTTGCATTTGCTGATTGACATCTTAGGCTAGATTCCCCCTGACCTTTTAACCAATTAAAACCAACTCCTAGAACATCAAATATTAATCTCATCTAGTAACTAGGGTCTACCCCCCTTGGATTCCCTAGGAGTTAGCCTAGATAGAAGAGGTTCAAGTCAAAGTGACAGTGTGGACTTTGAACCTACGCATTGTGCCTCCGAGGACACACTAAGTGAGCAGGACTTAGCTCACGTTTGCAAGTGTGTATAAGGATGGAAACAACAATGATTTAGGGTTTAGGAAAGCTATAAGAGAAGGGTCAACGACCTAATTCAACATTATGCAGATTATGACTTGTCATTGAGGAGAGAGGCGCATCTCAAAAGAGATAGTTCAGTGGATTCTAGGAGGAAGACACCGGTTGGCTGATTTCGGTGTTGAGAGACACACCCTAGTCACCGGGAAGATCACACATGTCTTCCATCATTCTTTAGAAGCAGTTACGCAGGGTTCAATAGCAAGGGCGCACTTATCTAGGGTGAGGGTGCAGCTCCTAAGGAGGTTTAGGGAATCTATTTTTCCCATTCAGGGAGAATTCAGGGATTTCCCTCCGACCCATTTGAGAGGAAGGCAAGGCACATCTTTTTCCTGGTTCCTCGTCATATTTCGACGAAGGAATCATCTGGGGTGCAGTTTATAGACTTGGATGTGCGACACTTTTGGCAGATACATTCAGGGTTCCCGAGCGAGCATCATGTCAGATTCAGGGAAACCCTTTCGACCCATTTTCCAGTAGACCTAGGCGATCATTTTGAGATACATCTCGTCCAATTCTGATGTGGAATCACTAGGGCGCATTTTCCTAGTGAGAGAGAGGCGCATTCCCCTGGGGGGATCCATTCGGGGTCCAAACCCACCAGCAAAGGGGTCCGATAGTTACCAGTACTGAGGATGAGAGCAGGGCACATCATTTGGGACAGTTTCCAGGCCATTCCGAGAGGTATAGCTGCCAGGGCGAACTTTCCAGACTTCCAGCAGTTGCCGTACGAGCTACCATAGTTCCAACACATCCATTGATCCCGCAGTGCTCACCGATTTCGAGTATTATCATTTAGTTTTCTTATTGTATTCCAGCTAAGATCCTTTTGTCTTTTGATCTAGCTGAGTGCTGTCATTTTATTCAGCCGCATTCGGCCTTTTGTAATCCGCAGAGATATCATAATATAAACTTTGCAGTCCTTTGTCACATTTATTATTTGTATGACCATTTATATGCTGTAAAAAATTGATCCTACACACATTAGCAATGTTTCCTAGACTAGCCAAGTCAGGAACATTACATATATTAAGGAACTTTTGTTGGGTTTTCTTCCCCATGAGGGTTTCCCATGATAAATGTTGTGTACTCTTGTGATTTTGTTTATCTCAGTGATCCTCTCTATGCTATTGTTATCTAGTAAATTGAAAGTAACCTAATAATAGCCGAAACTTTAACACTGGCAACATTAATACATTTGGAACTTCTAGTATTTATACAATTTGAGTTCCTTCAGTTAGAAACCGATTACAATAGTTGAACTGAAACATTTCAACTTCTAAAACTGATTACAATAATTGCTCATGACATTTTCGATATTGGAACCGATTACAATCATTAACCAAAAACGTTTCATGAATCCACTACCGATTCTCCCGACTCTTCATCATTTTTTGTTGCCATTTGTCCTTCCGTGCTCCTCTGTCTGATTTGTCATTTTCGTGACACCTGAGCATCATCTGCTGGTTCCTAGAAAGATGCACTTTGTTTTACCCAGACGCACTATATCCTTCCACTACAAGTTAGAAGGGATATCGTAGTCCATCATTTCTTTGATTAGGATTTCCAGGTCAATGCAAGAGGCATACGTCATGACTGGCAGTCCAATCTTCATTGTTTTTAATTGATTCAAGATCTCAAAATATGTAATCAAATATTCGACCAGGGTTGCTCCTTTCAAGTTTTCCTCCAGGATTTCAAACTTGGAGTGATCCATTCTGCATTGAGAGAGGCGAGATTTGTATTCCTCTCGATCATACAATTTTCCTTTGCCATCCAAAAATGATGGGAGGCCTTTGATGAACAACTCTTCAAACAGATCCTTGAATTCCTGTATACTTTGTTCGATCTGTATGGCCTTGGTTTGGATTGATTTGAGCAGGTTATGCTTGACAATGACCCTCCTGGCCCAGATGATCAATGTAGTACTATATTTGACCCCAATGGTCTGAAGTTTTGCAGTGGGGATGGAATTTCGCAGGTTTATGGCATTTTGGGCCCACTTTGATGGTTTCTTTGATATGGTCTCATTTACACCAATGCACTTTCTTCTGGCTATGATGGCCATGCTATCTTTGTCATTGATGAAGTTCAAGTACACCCTGAACTGGCAGCTTCAGCAACAATAGAATCCCAGATGATGTGTTTGGCTCCCCGCAACAGTGCTTTGCCCTTCAACCTTGTTTTCAGCTTGTCTACTCTTTCCTCCAAGGCTTGATTCTCCCTTTGAAACTAAGCCATCCTCTCATCTTTTGTTATCATTTCTTGCTTCAATTTCTCTATATCTCCCTTTATCTCTTTGATTTATCCTACCTTCAGGATAACTTGTGAGATAGCCTGGACAAGTCCTTCAGTGCTAGGCCTAGTCTCTGCAGTAGGAGGCACAACTACAACCATGTTTGGTAATTCTATCTCCCCTTGTGACCAATTCACTTTTTCTTTCTCTAGATGTAGTACCTTGGCCTTGTAGTTCAATGCCTCTTGTCGAAATGCCTTTTTCTCCTATTCTAAAGCAACTAGTTCTATTGTTTGTGGATTCTCTGTGGCAGACATTTTTAGTTTCTTCTTCAAGCTTTGCATCGGCTTGTCTTTTTCATCCAATGGGGCTTTCACTCCCTTACAACCTTAAGATTCTAGCCTCTTGACCTAAGTTTGCCAAGCTCTGCTGGATGCCTTTTCTTGCCTTAACTGCCCTTCCAACTTTCTTGCATAAGCTGATAGCTTTGAATTCTTCAGGCTTAGACCCAAGTAATCTGAATACAACATATCACTAGTATTCCTGTGGAATTTCACTTTTTCTGGAGCACTGATGTTTTCATATTTTAGCTTGATCTCAGATACTTTATCCTCATCTGCAATTGCTATATTAAATGTCTTATTCTCTATATCTCTCACTGTGAATAGAGAAGACTTATGCTGAGATATCTTTTCCACTTTAGGGATTAACTCCCTCATTTCACTCATAGCCAAGTTCCCTTTCTCAACATATTGTTTGGCCAAATCTTCTTTAGATTGATAAACTGTTCCAGCTGCCTTGTCAAAGATGTTCTTTTTTCTGTTGAACGTTCTAGAGTTGCCTTCACTTTGGAGCTTGCTGCCTTTCCCAACCTCTATAGTGTTGGTGCCACTCTCCACCATATCCATATTTACCTGGTCTTTAGGCTCTTCCTCTTCTATATCTACTATCTGTGGGGATTGTGTGATCTTCATCTTCTTAGGGGCATTCTGTTAATCACTAGTGCCCAGGGTTTTTGAACTACTTCTCTTGGTGTAGACACTTACTTTGGGAACGTTGAGTATCAACTTCTAAGGAGTTTGTTGTGTTTGAGTCAGCTACAGGGTTGGCTCCACTTGTTGTGTTTGAGAAGGCTGCAAAATTGCTTCTATATCAACACAGGTTTCTAGATTTTCCAATTTGTCAAAACCCTCAACATGTTCATGCTCATAGGGGGCCTGTTTGTTCATCAGTCTTCTCTTGGATATGATTTGATGTGGATCATGTCTTCTTCCCTGTAGCTGTGCAAATCCAAACTCCTTGAGCTTGGCCTAGATCTGAGATAAGCATTATATAGTTTTTATAATGGAGGGTCCAATGATGAAAGGGAATTTGAGGTTGGATGCCTTGTGCAGTTTGAGGAAATGCTATGTCTCTGAGATGATTCTTTGCCTAATGAACTCCAGGGAAAAAAAATTGGGTGTCAGAAAAATAGGCAGAAGATAGGGGGTTTCATGACAACCATAAACCCATATCACTATTGAATGCATGAACAACACTCAATCCCCCACTCTGTTTTCTGGATTTGGCTGCAAATAACTCTTCATGTCATCTAGGACTCTTGGCAGGTTGGTGTTGAAAATCAAGTTTTAAACCTTGGACATGACCTTGTTGATAAAAATGAGCATTGGGATTCTTTTACATTCAGTTGATATGAATGTTGCTTCAGGGAACTATCTCTTGTTTGTTTCCAGAAAAATCTTTAGCAAGTATGTGTAATATCTGAAATGTCTTAGTGACTGAAAATTCACTAGCTGTTTGGGGATATTATCAACTATGAATTTATCAAAGATGATGTTGACTGACTAATTGGACTTTGACTGAAAAAATGCCAACAGAAAACCTAACATGACCTCGACCACATACTTGTCATTATCTAGACCTAAAATCTGACTCAGTATGGAACAGACCCATTGGACTTCAATAACCATGACATTAACACTCATTGGCAAGGACAGACTTTCAAAAATATGCTATGGTTTGACAATTGTTTGTAAGAGTCGGTCTTTGACTTTTGATGGACACTCCCTGTAAACCATAATCAACTTTTCTTCCTCAAATGGTTCAGACACTGTGGAGAGGGACTCTGGTATGTTGAGGGCACCTCGAATTGACAGACTCTCTACCCTACACAGGACCTCGTACCCCCGTTTGTTTAAGATAACTTTCTCTTCCTGTGAATATTGCTCTGCGCACCATCCTATGAATTCCTATGAATTCAGGGAAAGGGAATGTGGCCTCGACAACGTAAGGGACTATAGTGGTCTGGAATGCTTCAAGGAAGGGTATCTGTTTCCCTATATTATCAGACAAGTTAGCTCTAGGCATGGAGATGGGCGAAATGGTGATTTCAGTTTCAAACACATATGAATCCCTATCAATTAGGGCTTATTTGTTTGACATGGAGTCTTGCTCTACTACTGACATAATGACAAGGTCCATGGTGGCAATGAAAAATACCTGTAAATGAGCGGAAAAAACGTGAGCTTGGCGTGCTGTTGAGCTTCAGTTTGAATGGAGTGGTAGCGCCAACTTTAAACGTTCCAGTATTTGAAAAAATAATTAAAAAAATATGAGTTCCCCCCTGTATATACTTTTTCGATTTAGGGGGCGAAGGGAAACGGTTTGGGGCAACCCGCTTATCGCCCCAAAATTATCCTCCGAGCAAGTTCTCCCCCCGAACCGATCTCCAAATGTTGATCTGTAGTGCCCATGATCTGTGACCTGTCGTGTCCCATCAACTCTGCAGTACTGCTAGATCTAGCCTCCTCCCACTAGACTTGGCCCTGTCCTCCAGTTTGTCATGCCTCCACATTAGTTTAGCGCCTTGCTAAGTCTTGAAAACTAGATTTCCCACAAAAAAAGTTTATGGTGATAACATCAGCTCCAACCGGGGATGCTATCCTCCTTGCGAGGTAACAAAGAACGATAGACCAAGTGCCTACCCATTGGTCTATAATTTACTCCTACAACTGAATTTACCAACCTTTATTCAGAAAACTCAACTCTACTCAGCATAACTCAGGGCATTCACCTCGGTCTTCAGTTCTGTTGATTTAATTTCAACTTCTTTTAACTAAAAAACAAAATGGTTATGTACAATGAATGGAAAGGGTGATGATTGATTTAAATGAAATAATGTTTGAGGAACCTGCCATTCACAGGTCCTCCTCCAATGATGTCTCCATTACTTTCCTATATCAGATAGGCATTATTTTCATGGTACTCCACAATTTTGAAGAGCCTGAGCCTTTAGATGGTCAAGTTTTTCATGCTTTCCCTTGTCTTCATTTTCGACATCCCATATCAATACCAAGTTTCCCACTTTGAAATCGTCCTCCTTGGTATGCCTGTCAAAATCTTCTTTAATCTTGTCTTGGTGCAGATGAGAATTATTGAAGGCCTTTTCTCTTGTTTGCTACGTTGATCAGTTCATCTGTTCTCCTTCGAGTGGCATCTGTTTCAGCACCTTGCTCCTGCAACAACCTCATCACTAGCAATCCTAATGCAGTAGGAAAAATTGCCTCTATTACATGCACGATCTGGAAGGGTGAAATGACAATAGATCTTTTTGTAGTGATTTTGTCATCCCACATTGCATGAATGAGATTTTTATGCCAAGCCTTTTTGTTATCTTGCAACAGCTTCTTGATAATTCTGACTATGCTCTTATTTGATGACTCAACCAACTCATTACCTTGAGGGTAATAAGATGTGGAGTGGCCAAGAGTGATATTGTAATCACTGCAAAATTTCTCTATTTTCTTGGACTTAAATGCTGTTGCATTATCTGTTATGATTTTGATTGGGCATCCAAACCTGGATAAAATAGTATTCTCCAAAAATTGAATAATAACAACATTTGTAGCCTGTCTGGTGGGAACTGCCTCAATCCACTTGGTAAAATAGTCTGTGCCTGTCAATATCCATTTGTGCTGAGCTGAGGACTGTGGATGAATTTCTCCTATAAAATCAAGGCCCCATTGTCTGAAAGGTTCTTCCACAAAGATGGGTTTCAAGGGCAAAGGTTGCAATTTTCTCTTCCCATCAAAATTTTGACATTCATGACAACTTGAAACCTCTTTATAGACATCAGGAAAGATGGTAGGCCAATAGAAACCAACCCTCAATATTTTATGCACAATATTTTTCCAATAGTGGTGCCCTCCACAATCACCTTTGTGAAACTCCTTGATGGTGTTTTCTACTTCTTCTTCTAGCAAACATCTCAACAAGATTCCTCCTGAATCCTTCCAATATAGAGACTGCTTTACAATGCAAAACTTTGTTGATTTTAGCTTTAAGAACCTGGCCTTGGTTTTATTCAATTCAAGAGGAGCCTGCAAATTTTTTAATACATAAATGATTTCAGCATACCATGGAGAGTCAAGAAATTTTTTAGATACATGAGGGACTTCTTCTCTTGAATTTGTAGACAAATCAATGATGAAATTAATTCCCAGGAGTTCACAATTTGACTGGGCCATCAACTTTGCAAGTTCTTTCCCCTTGACCAACTTTGTAGGCTTGATCTCAAGGTCATATGCCAACAACACCGCTATCCACTTGCCCCTTCTTCCCTCAGGGTCTGGCTGAGTTAAGATGTCCTTCACAAAACTGTTGGGTACATAAGCCACAGTGTGAGAATGTAAGATATAGACTCTGAATTCCTTTAGGGCCTTAACCAATGCATAAGCCTTCTTTTCCATGATATCATACTTCAATGGAGAATCCCTCAATGTTTTGCTGAAGTAGGCTAAAGGCTTCTCGAGTCTTTATTCATCTTTCTGTAATAAGACACCAGCAATGGTGTGCTCTGAGGCAAAAGAAAACAGTATAAAGTCTTTTTCAAAATTGGGACTGGCCAGCACTGGGGCTTTGGTCAATGCCACTTTAACATCTTCAAAAGATTTCCTATCTTGAGGGGTCCACTTTATCTAATTCCATTTCTTGAGCATGTTAGTGATATGCTTTATGATTTCAGCCAGGTTAGGGATGAATCTTCTCAAAAAATTTACTTTCCCTAAGAAATCATATTTCAGTCCTAGAGATCATAGCAATGTAAATCATATTTCATCATTAAAGTTATCAAATATATGCATGAAATCCCTAACACATCATCTAAGAGCTCAAAGATATTACACAGATCTACTATACAAAGCTAAGGAAACCGACAGAACAACCTATTGGGATAATACCCACAAGAGATGGAAAGTTTCCTCAGAGGATCATTCAAGCCATGTTTTATGAGGTGATATGGTTTTTAGGGATGTCCAGTCATAGTAATACTAAGGGCAGGTGTTGTCTGTGGGTGCCTTTGTAGGAGGCAAGCTGTACCCGTCATGGATGCATTTTTTCCAAGCCCTTTATTGCCTTCATTTTTCTTTTATTGCTTTTATTTCTTTTTTACTTCAAGGTCTGATTAGAGGACACTGCCTTGGCTTGGTGGCCAGAGCTGACAGCGTTACCCACTGGTATCTTCGCAGAAATGATAAGGCTAGCTCGTGATGGGACCCCCTTTCCTTTGGCCATGCAACCAAAGGTCACTGCCCTGCCTTGGTGACCAGATAGTGGCAATGTCATACTGCTAAATACCTATGAACATAATGGGCCGGCTCGTGATGAGACCTCCCATCCTCTTGGTTAGGTCTTGTTTTTATTATTTTTCTTAGGGTCCCTTTAGTTTCTTATCGAGAGG
>ML814408.1:3926-14622 GCA_009831015.1 Picea engelmannii | reverse complement strand
GGTAGACCCTAGTTACTAGATTGGATTTAACGTTTAAGGTTCTAGGAGTTGTTTTTAATTTGTTAAAGGCTAAGGGGGAAAACTAGCCTAAGATGCTAAGGCAGCAAATGCAAGGTGCAAGTTAATCTAAATGACAATCAACCCTTTCCCTAAGTCAACTATGACTAGTGCCTAAGGTTGGGCAATGGGGTCAACTAAATTTGAGGGTGTTCAATTACAAAAGTTTACAAGTAAAATAAGTTGCAACTACCCCCACAAACTAATGATTACAAGTATAAAGATGTTACAATGATTACACAAGATACAAAAATACAAGAAAATCAAAGTGAGATTAACACATGAGCCAAGCATGCCCCAATAGTACTTACTCTATTGGATCACTTTTCAATGACAACGATAAAAACACTCAAGACTCAAGAAGGTGATGCCTCCCCAAGTGGGATACTCAACTCCTTCTTGAATCACACCATAAAAGCAATAAAGCAAGATATATCAATGTTTAACTCAGATGCTTATATAAACTGAAGACATTTAGAGATAAACCATAAGATTGCAAGTAAAGTTTGTAAAGATATTAAGTGCTTGCAATAAGTGTGTTCCTAAGCATACATCTAAGTCCCCCCAACACACATGGATTATCTATGCAACTAAGTGATTAAGGAGTTCCTTAAGAGTTTAAGTAAATGTTAGTTCCCTCCCCCTAAACTATGTTGGGGATTTAAGCTTCCTCCTCCCTTGGCCAAATGACTGTCGGGTGCTCAAGATAGTAAGGAAACGAGGCCCACCCTAGCTTCCTAGGTCAGCCCTGACAGTAAGAGTACTTCCCGGAAAGGATCCCCTCCTAGAGGATCACGGGACGGTCCCCCACCACTTCCTTCTATTGTTTTCCTCAAACCCGTTTTAGATGGTGGAGATGGCTGAATAAAGCTACCTAAGTTGTCTAAAATGTTGTTATGACTCTTGGGAAAGTCTTTAGGTGTGTTTGGTTAATTTTAGGAGTGTTTTAGGTGCTTAAAATTAACATTTTAGGCCCAAAACCGAAAATGAAACTTGCTTGAAAATGAAATGCTAGTGATGTAAATATTTCAGCCCATAAACATGAAATAACATGAATGTAAAAGCGTGCTTGAAATGTGATGCTGAAAATGTAACGATTTAGACCATATCATAACATAACATGAATGAAAAGTTCATAAGATACCCATCATTGACATAGCATTCCATTCACCATCAATATCATGTAACTTAGCAAAAAGGAAAAGGCAAGAACAACTTGCCAAAATGATAACAAGAATAAGACTTAGAGATTAATCATTCACTCCATATGTATGTTAAACCAATGAAAAGATAGATCATTCACCACATGTATGCTAAACCAATGAAAAGATAGATGTACTTGAAATGGAAACTTAGCAATGTGAAAGATCTATATCCTAAACCATGAAAAGATCACATATGCTTAGAAGATAAATGAGATGAATGACTTAAGGAAAAGATTCGTTATATCACTTAAGCAAAACTTAAATCATTAACCTGTTAGCGATAATTCTTGTCATGGGTTCGAGAGCATTCGGGTCTGCAAGTTGCACGAAATGATTAAGCGCAGCACGGGAGAATTCCTTCCTTTTTCCAAGTAGTAGGTCAAGCGAGTGGGAAAATTGTCATCGGCAGCATCCAAGGTCTTTTTGTGAAATGGATCAACGGTTGGAATCTTTAAGGAGGCACTCGCGAAGTTACGAGGGTCGTTGATTGCAAGCAGTTCAAGCGCCGTGTTATTTCTTGAACTCGGGGACTCAGGAGTTCGCAGGGTAAAGACCCAGGTATTGGGTACTCAAGTCGTGAGGACGCGAGAAGCGAGAAGGTGGATAGCTGTTGGATCTGGATCGAGGAGAACCGTTGGATCCGCATGTAGGATCACGTATCGGAGCCTCGCAAGAAAAGGCTCGAGAATTTGGGCGCGAGAATCGTGAGATTGCGAGAAGCGATATCCCGACAGCTGGAGGCAGTGGGGGCCATAGCAGAGTCGGCGAGTGGAATACAGGTGGCACGAAGCCTCGGGATCTCGCCGCGAGAAGTCCCGAAGTCTTGATGTTAGGATCCACGAGACACGAAGTGTCGAGAGAATCTCGAGCCCGGGCCCACAAAGGTATCGAGAGAAGTAAGAGCCGTCAGATCTCTGAGGGACACATGGCGCGCGATTGGGCTCCTCGCCTCCTCACCCATCATAAATTTAAAGCAGAAGGATTGACTCCCCCCAGCCACGAGTCGCAAGGTGCCGAAGGCGTCCAGAGCTTGGGCCCACAGTATCACCGAGGAGATCTCAGCCGTCCATCTGAAGCGGACACCTGGCGCGCGATTGGGCTCCTCGCCTCCTCAGCCTTCGCAATTTTGGAGATCAAAGACAAGCTCCTCCCAGCCGCGAGACGCGAGGCGCCGAAAGCACCTTTGAAGATAGGCACAGGGTCACAACCCGTGGTCACTTGGGGGTGATAGAAAGAACTGCAAAAAGGGCCGAAGCACCGGGTTTAGCTGTAGAAGGGATCACTGTGTTCTCCAGGTGCCAACTTGATCTCAATCCTGATTCCTGCTCGGAGTGGATGAAGAAGAGAGAGGGTGGTTGAAACCTCGCCTCACTCATTAATTGCAAGGTATGGATTTCCCAGCAGGAAGTCTGCCCGAGATGGTCCTCTGTACTAGTTTTCCCACAGAAGCCATGCCGAAGACCTTGACTCAACAGAGAAGTCTGCGCATGCTAGCCCGACACTTAATGGCTCAACTACTCTCCTTGCAGGAGCCATGCGTAGTTAAGATGGCGCTTAAAAGAAGATATCAGTACGAGTTTGACTGAAGTGAAGTGACACCAAGCCTTGGGTGACTGAGCACGCCTCTGTGAGGCAATTTTCTCTGAGTATATATAAACTCAGTCTTGGTAATTAGAAGGTATCGATGGTAGAGCAGAGCTCCCTACTGTAAAGTTTAACAAACATTCTAGTTTGTTGGATATGCATCTGTATATGAGATTTCTTGTTTTATGACATACGATTCTTCTTACTCCGTCTAATTTTCAATCTTATGCTAAGAGAGTTCGTGATTGACTGAGTCGCGTGAGTTATTGCAGTTCTGCTATGATAAATGGTTTATTATTGCATTATCGCATTCTCTGGCCTTGTGTTTGAATGTAAGAGGATATTGCGTCTGGACATCTTCTTCCTCAGTCTGTTAGAAACCTGTTGTTGATGATAGACCTCCGCTTTCCTCTTATATAAGTCTTCCACTTGTTCACCCTTTACTACAACTCACTGTCTGAAGTTTACGCAAGACCTCACTTGCTCATGCATACCTAGCCTAGTTTCAGAGTTGGAATGATATAGTTTTGAGTTGGCTTCCATTTGGTCACCCCATCTATAAACAAATTGTGACATAAAAACTGATGGGCGTCGGGCTCTGATCCTGCTAGCAATCCAGGAGTGACTTCCGTTGCCAACATTTCTGGTGCCACTGCCGGGGACGAAGTTGAATATTTTCCCCAGGATTGAACGACAACGATCAACTGATTCTGAAGGTGCATCAGATATCAAAACTTGAATATTGCTACTGTGCACCTGGTGACTCCATTGTGACGACTCCACTAGAGCGAACCCGCTGTTTTAATTGTGGCTTTCAGAGGCAGACACACGCGGTCTCATCCACAGCTGCCTCTGGCTACACTTGAAGCTAACTCAGAAGCAGTGTGTAGAAAGGGAAAGAGCTCTGCGAAAGAAGTTTCCATTGCCGAAACAGGTAATCCACCATCTCCTTCTGTAGGAACTCCTTTTTCTCCTCCTCAGTTTCTTGATAGACCTCCTTCAGAGGCTTCCCGTTTCCTGAATTTTGGGAGTGTTCTTGCTGAGTTTTCCCCTCCTGGTCTGGGACTAGAAGGAGAAACCCTTGTCACTCCCCTCTCCTTTGAAGCTGTTTATCGGCGAATATCCGTGACTACAGAGGATTTTCCCACTCCTGCACGAAGAGGAGCACCTGCGGACTTGAGCTCGTTAGCCTTCCCCTTAAATCCTCTCTTGTTTCCCACTCCACTTCGGGACTCATTCCCAGTAGCCCCTTCGCGAACTCCTTCTCCTCCTAGTTCCCCTCCACCTAATATTCCTATGGCTGGTGCTAATCCCCCTATGACCAGAATGGAGGCTATTATAGCCGCTAGGTATGCTCCCCTTTTGTTACCTCAGCCTCTCAATGCTCTTCCGGTAGATGGTTACCTCAAGTAGCTGCCTAAGTTTACAGGAGAAGGGGACATAACTACAGAAGAACACCTAGAAGCCTTTTACAGTTTCACAAATGATAATGTCATCATGCATGCAGACGTATGGATGAGGATCTTTGTCCATAGTCTCTAAGGAGAGGCTAGAAAATGGTTTAAGGCCCTGTCTCCTGGATCTATTGATGGGATCGAAGCACTAAACAATGCCTTTTTGAGACAATGGGGAGATAAAAAGGATTTCATGTATTACATGACAGAGTTTGGGTCGTTGAAGAGAAAGGAAGGAGAGTCTGTCTCCGACTTCTCCAAGATATTTAATAAAATGTACAACATAATCCCTGCTGAGATAAAACCCTCCGAAGCTTCTGCAAAGATCACTTACTCCAACGCTTTTGATCCTGAATTCTGCCTACTGCTGAGGGATAGAAGAGCTACTGAGTTGCTACGCTAGCCCACATGAAGGATGTGGCCGTGGAGGTGGAATCTAACATATTGGCTGTCAACCGAATCAGGAATGCAGGTGATAGAAGTACATCCAAGAACAGGTATGAAGCTCCCTCATCCAGTTCCTCTCCCCTGCCCCATTAGACAGATGAGACAGCTAGAAAACTAAAATCACTTGCTGCCAACATAGAAAGGTTGGAATTAGAAGGGAAGCCCATGTACAGAAATCCCCAGAACACTGATAATAGAGGTTTCAGACGACCTGCTAACAATATGCATCAGGCTTTCCCGAGGGAACAAAGGGGAAAGGACAGAGAAGATCAAAGGGTTCAAACCCCCCTCCAAAACAACCTAGTTGATCATGAGGAAAGAGAGGAGATAGACGAGTTTGGCCCTGAAATCCACTGTATTGAAAAAGCTCCCCCTTTTCCTCATTTGACGCAGTCCGCATATGAAGAATCCATGATGAGTGCTCAAATTCATGAGTTGGGAAAAGAACAAAGGGCCTGTCACACTTCTAACAAATATAATTTCAGATCGAGAAGGAAAGAAGGAGACTTTGACAAATCACAACAACCCCTCATAGCAGATAGGCCTACTAAAACTGCAGCAGCCACAGCTAAAGAAAAGAACAAAGAGCCTGTCACTGAGGTAAGAGAAGCTCCTAAACTTACCCCCTCCTTCAATTTTTAGCATGAGATTCAGAAGATTAGGATTCCTGTACCTCTCTCTGAGCTAGTTAAAAATAAGGATTTCAAAAGGTCCCTCTCCAAGTTGCTACAATCTGAATCCCCCCAGCCTCCCTCTGACTCAATAAACCTTCAAGATGAAAAGCCTGCAGTCGTCTTAGGGCCCATGGTATAAGATAGAGATGATTCATCCCCTCCCTTCTACACATCCCTGAATATACATGATAAAGTGCTGCATAACTGCCTCATGGACTCAGGGGATTCCCATAACCTTATGCCCAAAATAGTAATGGAAGAGCTGGGATTGGAAGTGACCAGGGCCTACCATGATTTATACTCTTTTGATTCAAGGAGAGTGCAGTGCCTAGGAGTCATCAAAGACCTGGAGGTTTCCCTGTTTCAGCTGCCCATGAAAAGTGTGGTCATGGATATTGTGGTAGACGACGTTCCCCCCAAATTTGGCATGTTGTTGTCTAGATCATGGATCAAAAAGCTTGGAGGGACACTATAGATGGATCTCACATATGCCACCATTCTGGTCTTCGGAGGGGAACAAAGGAGATTATACAGAGAAGCCCAGCTGGCCTATATTGTCAGTGATAAAGCAGACCCTACCAATCACCCTGTTGGCGACGGAAGTCACTCCTGGATTGCTAGTAGGAGCAGAGCCCGACGCCCATCAGTTTTATGTCACAATGGTTTTTTATGGGTGATCAAATGGAGATAAAGACTCGAGGAGATATTGCTCTAACTCAGGGACTGGGTCTGGTATGTAAGTCACAAAGGAGGTCTGGAATCCTAACTTCAGCTAGTGGGTCGATTAAAATATGAGTAGGTGGAAGACTTAGTAAGAAGGGTGAACAAACTACTTTGGGCGACAGGCTTTCGGTAGTTTGCAGAAGAAAGACTCTGAATGCAAGATCCGCTTGGTTCTGGGTCTCAAGGAACTGAAAGGGGACTTGACTGGATCCTCCAATTCCAAGTCACTTCAGTGCTGGGAAAATCACAAGAACTGATTAGAGACAGTGCAACTATTACAGTGATCCATTACAACATCATCCTATAATAGCTACAGCTCGACTGGATCCTCCAATTTCGAGCTGCTCTAACACAATATAACAAAGATGTAAAGAAACTGGCATTCATAAGGCAAGAAGTCTCAGAAGTCCATACATAACTAGGCTAACAGTGCTTCATTAAAACTTTACAACTGGGAGCTCTGCTCAACCATCGATCCTTACAAAAATGGTGAAAACGCCTACATATACTCAAAACAAAAAACAACAACGAAAACAAGATACTGCATTAATAACATTGCGTCTGCATGTCTTCTGACAGTCTGCGCATGCAGACTAGACGATCGTGCGCGTATAACAGATGCCATCTTAACTGCGCGCGGCTCCAGCAAGGGGAGTAGCTGAGCCATTAAGCGCCGAGCTAGCGTGTTCAGAATTCCTCCGGCTAGTCGAGGACTCGGCATGGCTTTCCTGAAAGAATGGGTATGCAGGACCCTCTTGAGCAGACCGCTTACCAGACCCTCCATACTTCACACTTAATGAATGAAGAGAGGCTCCAACCACCCGCTGGATTTTCATTAACTGCTTTCTCAGGGAGTGGCCGAGACGATATGCTCAGGAGCTTCGACACTTCGCGTCTCGTGGATGAGAAGGAGTTGCTTTTTTGTGTGTTGGAGTTGTGAGGGGCGAGAAGGCGAGGAGCCTAATCGCGCACCACGTGTCCCTCTGGATGGATGACCTTGATCATCTTGGCGATACTGTGGGCCCGGGTCCGAGACTTTCCCAGCACCTCGCGAATCGCGGCTGGGGGGAGTTAGTCCTTCTGCTTTAAAGTTGCGAGAGGCGAGGATGTGATGGAGCCCAATCGCGCACCACGTGTCCCTCAGAGATATGACGGCTCTTACTTCTCCCGATACCTTTGTGGGACTGGGTCCGAATGCTCTCGGCGCTTCGCGTCTCGCAGATCCTAACACCAATATTTCGGGACTTCTCGCGATGAGATCCCGAGGCTTCGTGCCACCTGTATTCCACTCGCCGACTCTGCTATGGCCACCTGTCCTCCAACGGTCGAAATCTCGCAACCTCACAATCCTCATGGCCAATTCCTTGGGTATTTTCTTACGAACCTCCGATGCCCAAGTCCCTGATGTGGGTAATCTCGTAACACGTGTCCGCTCCTGAACCAATAGTCCAGATCTGTTCTTCTGCCGATCCGACGGCTGACACCGTTCACCTCTTTAAAACTTCTGCACTATACTTGGCATGACTCATCTGACTGTAATTACCCACCGACTGTTGATCTGCTTCACAAAATAGACCTTGGACGCCACCGACGACATCTTGCCCGCTCGCTTGACCTGCTACTTGGAAAAACAGGGATTCTCCTGCGTTGCGCTTGAGCATTTCGTGTGCAATCTACAGACCCGAATGCTCTAGAGCCCGTGACAAGAATTATCACTAACATTAGGCTCCATGGGGGATAGAGTCGTCCTTGCGATGCTCTAAGAACTCCTTCTGTAGTTCCAGTCGCCTTGCTGTTGGGCTATGGAGTCATGCTCAAAACATCCCGCTGCTGAAAAAACAGGCCGAAAAATAAAAGAAACAAAATAAAGCTATGTGCTCAAAGGAGCTTATTTATATACAGTCCTAATGCTAATAAAATATTTTACATGGGCTAGGTGAAAGAAAACTTCCACCATAGCCATTCAAGTAGCTTCCTGCATAGAAGCTCCTTCCTTCTGTCGATGATCACCAGCAGATGGTGTGACCGTGACAGCAGAACGGTTACACTTTTCAACTCCTCCTTACAGGCTGGAGTTGAGATGAAATAGGGTGGCTCCAAACCATAAGGGAAATGCCACTCCATGTATTTGCTGACAGGGTCATCAAATGAGTGGCCAATTCGAGGAAATTGGTGACAGACGACCTCTTCTGCTACACAGTTGTTCACCTGCGGTCGAATATCTCTAATAAGCACAGGCGGGTGAATGATTGAAATGGGCTCGCTGATCTCAGGTGGTGGCTGCTCACTGACTAGCTCTGCGTAGTCTGTAAACTGCATCTTCGACTGCTCCTCTGGTTCTTCTGGTACCTCTTCTTGGCTCTCCCAAGGGTCAGAGTCATAATCATCATAGATAGGACCTGTGGGAGAGCTCTGCTTTTCAATTTGCTGCTCAGGGGGGCTGATTTCCTTGCATTGTCTTTCATTTGTGAACAGAGGAGAAGGCTCTGCAGTCTTCTCTTAGAAGTTCTGGGTGTCCAGATCAGAACCTGATTCATAGCTGTCATACACGGGCTAGCTGCTACCCGGGTCATCAATCTGTGATGTGGGGCCCCTGTTGCTCCTCAACTGAGTAGTCGTTGAAGCTGGGTGAGCACCAAGCTTCTTCATCTTGCAAACAAGGAACGATCTCCAGATCCTCCTTTTCAATCCCAAATGTAAATACATCGTGGGAAATCTGGTGAAGAAAAAGAGAACAATCCTCCTCCACAACTACCACTTCATCGTTTTGTTCTGAGACAACAAGCTCATCAGGGGCAGATGCTAATGCGCTTATGAAATCTTCAGTCATCTCCTTTAAAGAGCCATCTAGAACATCTGCCTTGGTGACTGGAAAATCCTCCCCATTGTCCTCAGATTCCAACCTTTCATGTTGGGCAATGAGAGATATCATTAGTTCACTCAGAGCAACTTCCTCCCCCAGTCTTCTATCCTTACAGCCCTCATCATCACAGCCTTCTTTAGATATAATCATATCTGGGAGGATTTCTTCTTCTTGGTTCTCCCATGGGTTAGATTCACAATGACCATAAATAGGTCCCGTGGGAAAGCTTTTTTCATAATCGCCCTTAGTAGAGCTGCTAAGGGCCTCTGCTTCAAAGGATGGGAAATCCTCAGTGTATTGTTCAGCTTCCCACCTGTCAAATCTGGCAGTGAGAGATTTTATCAGTTCCACAACTCCGCCTGAAGCATCTCCTTCCTCCCTGGGATCTTCATAATCATTCATTGTAGAGATACCCAAATCATTTTCTTCAAAGGGTGGAAAATCCCCTGCACCTCGCTCAGCTTCCAACCTGTCAAGTCTGGAAGTGATAAATTTTATCAGTTCCATAACTTCGTCCGAAGCAGAAGAATGGGGAGGAGAAAGGACTAATTCTTGATCTAGGTCATTAGGATCCTCCCCACAATTTACGTCAGAAACAACTTTCTCTTGTATAGAGTTGTGGTATCCCTCACAACAATTATGACAAATTAACTCAGGGGGGTACAACCTCTGACAATAGGCGATGAAAGCTGCATGGAATTCACTAAGTGAAGAAATGCTAGCAGGGGGTAAAGAATGATATCATTTACGCTCATCCCCTGCTAACGAGAACATGAACATTTTCAGTAATACATCCTCATGATGTATCTCCCACTGATGCATGAGTTCATGAAACTCACTGAGGTACTGAGCAGGATTGTCCTCTTCACGCTTTCTAAATCTGGGCAAATAATTGCCCCATTCATCCATAGAGGGGACAACATTAGGAAAACCAGGAATAGCAGAAAAATTAAAAGGAGAAAACCTTCGAGCCAGGATTTCCTCCATATCGAACCAGTGGAGTCGCCAATTGATCCTTGAATCATGGAGTCGCCAGGTGAAAGATGCGCAGCTTCAAATATGCCCGGTCCTTGTTCACCATCAAAGGCCAGATCTTAACATTATCGTTACCCCAGGAAACTTCTCAGGCTAAGAAAGCAGCTGCTGAAACCTTCTCGAGAAAGCTCCTCTGGGTCAGCTTTCAGGTGTGTCAACAATGGCCACAACTGAAACAATAAAGTGGAAACAATGGAGTCACCAAGTGCACAGTACAAATCTGAATAATTCTGATTTCTGATGCACCTTCAGAATCAATTGATCGTTGTCGTTCTACCCAGGGAAAATCTTCAACTTCGTCCCTGGCAACAACACCAGAAATGTTGGCGACGGAAGTCACTCCTGGATTGCTAGCAGGAGCAGAGCCTGACACCCATCAGTTTTATGTCACAGTGGTTTTTTATGGGTGATCAAATGGAGATAAAGACTCAAGGAGATATTACTCTAACTCAGGGACTGGGTCTGGTACGTAAGTAACAAAGGAGGTCTGGAATCCTAACTTCAGCTAGTGGGTCGATTAAAATATGAGTGTTGAGCTCTAGATCTACCTAAGTAAATTAGAGTGCATTTATTATCAATCCGGTGTTTGTAAGACTTAGAGGCATGTCCAAAGTATATGGATTTTAGAGATAGTTTTATCTTTTATGGAGATAA
>ML814407.1:100574-124151 GCA_009831015.1 Picea engelmannii | reverse complement strand
AGAAGATTATATGCACACGCATTTTGAAATAAATAATTAGTTTCTTCATCCATATGTCTATTTTTCCTGTGCACAGAGCATGACACCGGACCAGTCAAAGCTATAGAAAACAAACTTCTAAATATCAAGGGTTTTGATGTTCAGCTTACTTTAACCAATCAACTGTAAGTTCCTGCTTTGAATAACTCCGCAGCATATGAACAGAAATTCCCAGCCTCTCCCAGGCAGTTCGCATGGGTCCATCTTCAAGTGAATAAAGCTGTAAACGAAATTTGATAAAATAACTTAGTACTTTATTGGTTCTGATTGTGCCCAAAATTCAAATGAGGACAGGTGCAAGTCACGATAACAGTTCATTTTACAAAAATTCTTAATGACCAATCTTTTCCATGTACAACAAAACCACTGCTTATAGTTCCTACCATTGCCAAACAAGATATATCATATAACAGAAGAGTATTAATACTCGGGGACTTACTTTATCTTTGTACTGCTAAAGATAACAATAATCAGAGTATGTACATGCTTAATCTTATGTTCATATCAACATATGTATGCATTTTATGCTATGTCGCTACTTTCTGCTCTTTCAATAAACAACATCTATAACAGAACTGAGCTTGCCTGGTACCTCTTGGTGAAACTATACCTCGAGGTCATATCCAAGTGCCTGTAGGCCAGTTGCAACACTAAACAGCAGAAGAAGGTGAGGGCTCCTCGAAAGATCAGAGCACACCTGTCATGGAAACATCCAAGAAAGCAATGTCAGTAATGTTATGTCTACTTTACAATATAAGCAAAGTCCTTGAAAGGAGGTCATATCAATCCTGTGACTGTTAGGATACGATGTACGCTTGTCCACAAAGCTGATATAGGTGTCCCTCCAGTAAGCAAACAGTGGTTACAGGGGACTGGACAGCGTGGGGAAATTCGTCATGAAGAGATGCACATGGGAAAGAACATTGGTCTTCACTTAGAAGATCGCTCATCAACCCGGACCAAGACAAAGACTGATGAATTTTGAATTCAAGAGTTTCATATATCAAATTGTTTGCATATTTACCATTGCTTGATGTTTCTGTGAGCTGACTATTAAATGGCAGACCTAATAGGAATGCATGGGGGTGGGGGCTTGGGTTTGTAACATGGTCAGGTGATTCGCATCTCTTGGTGCTGTAAATTTGACCCCTACCTCACCTCATGTACCCACATGCCTACCTTAAGTGCCAAGTAAAGCCCATGGGAATGGAACATTGGTCAACAGTGTGGAACTCCTCGCTCCCCACCATTAGTCCCAAGCAATATTAGTAATAAAACGTTTGTACCTCAAAAGAGCTCAACTCTGCCAAGGTTTATTTTCCTGTCTTCAGCTTCAATTCAGATAATGTTCATCGCATACTGATTTGAGATCACATTTACATTGTTCTTAAAATTGTAGGTCTAAGATCTAAGATTTATGTTATACCTCCTAATGCACTAGCATTCTCCGTTTCAACTAATTATTGCAGTTGTATGGTTGCTTGAATTCTCTGTAAATAGTTACATTCAGCCAATATACAGGAAACATGTTATTAGTTCAATATACTTACGAGTGCAAGCTGAGGATCCCTGATTGGATGGCGCTTCCCGTGTTTAGCTGATGTATTTGAATCCCGGCTACGTTTACCCAAAAACTTAAAAGGCACAAATTTGATATTTTCTCCGAAATAATCAGGATTTTCTCGAATATTAAGCTGTAGATTTTTGGTAGGAAGGCTAATGCCAGTATAACCAGGAGGAGCAAAATCAGGAGTTCTGAGAAACGTCATTATAGTGTCTTGCATCAGTGCCTCAACCAAAAAACAAGCAATGGCAAAACACACAAGTATGCTATAGATCCATGTCCCTCTGCTCTTTCTGCCAGACCCCTCAGTCTTATCACCTCTACCTGGTTTGTTCAAATGAGACTTAACCTTCAAGCCAAGCTCACCGTTACCACCATTGGTTATGTTTGTCTCTGGGTCAATCCCGTTGGAATGAAATGCACGCTTGAAGGGGTACCCATTTCCTCTGATTGGGTAACCTGCATCACACCTTCTGGGATTACCCAATTCATCATTGCCTTCCACTGCTATTTTCAATGTAGATGAATCCATGTGCTCATTAAAGTGTCCCATGGACACACCCATCTGAATCAATCTATGTAAACAATGCTGCAAAAATACTTTTGTCCTTCCCTACTTGGTCACTGAGGATCTTATAAACCCTATAGAAACCATACTGTTTTAATCTGTTAAGCAACAAACGCAGAAATCACATAGTTGTTTTAATCTCTTTGAATCACACCCATATGACATATACCGTTTTCAATCATACCCAATAAGCCATTGGGATTGCGCCTATTAAGTTCTGCTCACGTCATGTACTTGTGACTCCCCATGACTTTTACAAACACAAAAACTGAACTAGTTTTTCAACATCCAGTCCCCACCAGCTACCAGATCTTATTGGGCGTATCTATACTTCAAATTTATGGTGTTTTATATACAAATGCTGATTGGACCAGATAGATCTGTACTCAATAGAGGCTTCTGTGCTCGTACAATCCCACAATTTTATATTCAGTTCTTTGTTTTTTCGGATTTTGTAGCGAGGGAGTGAACAGGCGAAAAGTCATTTTGTTTTTTTATAAGCAACGCAGCGCCATGACCATGCATGAAACCCAGCATACACCCGAGGTTAACGAGAGGCAGGGCGGTGTGGCGGGCAATCAACGCTACCGGGCAATCAAATTATTGTTGTTTTGGAGGGAGTGCCAGAATGTTGTTTAGTGATAGGAAATTTGGATTGAGGGGGCTTTTTGAGGCAGATTAGATTAGGTGCTCAAGGGCGGTGGAGATTGGAGCCAAACACTCTCTCTATGTACCAGGGAGAGGTCCTCTAACTTTTCCTCCTAAAACTGGCACATACTTCTCTAAAACTCAAGTTTGAAACGCAATCTAGACTACTAGATTCAACGCATTTTTAGATACAGTTTAGATTACGCTCTCTCCATTGGAGTACCAGATTGTTCCATGCAATAAATTGCGCGTTCTACCTTGTTAACTAGACTGCTGATGGAGAATAAATATCTATAAATTTTCGAATTTTTTTTTAACTCTTTTGACTAAATTTGAAATCAATTTTTAATATAAATTTAATTTATACCATTCGAATCTATAAACTTTATTCCTGACCATTAACTTCAATCAAACCATATTTTAATTAATTTATTGTAGATATAATCTTAACTAAAATGTTAAGAGAACAATATCTGAAACTAAAAGTCCAACCAAAAATCTCTCTTTTTACTAAAAATGGAGAAGGTCCAGCCGATCATGTGACTTGGGGCTAGAGGGGGATTCGTTGTCAACCGCGGTTAGCGGTGTGGTTTACAGAAAGTAATCGGTAACGGAGAAGTTTTATGAATAGGGTAGCCAGCTGTCAAAGTGATGGAGATCTCCCAGTCATGTGCAAACTGTCCCATGCGCCCCACCGCACCGCTCTCCCTCCGTCTGCTGGCCCTCCATATATAGTTAATTGTTTTTTCAATGACGGTTAATTTTAATCTAAACACCCAATCAGGTATGTCACTTTATTTTTTATTTTAATTCACACATTTTCATAGCTGTCCATCTAATTTTCTACTAATAGTATATGGTTTTCTTTGTCGTTGATGAATGGTTCCTTCTCGAACAAGCAAACTCGTTTGTTTTTTTTTTCTATCATCTAATTTTTTAATTTAAAAACACGCCATAATATCGAGGAAATGCACCTTTTTCCAGAGGTTTGGTTAAACCATTTAAAAATTAATTAAAATGTTAATGTCTATGAAAAGCTCTAATACCCTCTTAATATCGTAATTCTAACAATTAAATTTTCAATTTAAAAACTCAGAAAGAGGACATTTTGTCGATTTGACTGGTAAAGTCTACAAAGGTATACATACCCTACTCCCCTCTTGATTTGAACTTGTGACCTCTTAAGAGGAAACACATGTTCTTAACCATTAGGCCCACACATATATTTGCATTTAGAATTATTTTATTTTAATTATATCTATCTCGAGTTCTTTTTGACGTTTGAATGGACTTTTAACAAAAGGTCAAACTATTCTGCTCCATTGTGCAACCATGGTCATTAATTTTGTTATTATTGAAAAATAAAATAATATATAAGGAAAATCCAAGATGAATTTATAAAAAACTAATGGTAGTAGGTTTAATATCCATAAGTATTTTGACAATTGAAAAAAAATAAAAAAAGGAATATGAATAATAGGGAATGAAAGGATAATGATGTTTAGCCTTTCCATTATTTCATTTGTGTTTATATCCTCTTGTAATTTAACTCATAAAAAGGGTTTTTTTTTTACCGAGTGGAGAGAATATAAAAGAGGATTAGTTGTCTAAATTGTTGAATAGCCTATTGAGCCATGAGCTTGCATTGTAATGTGAAGTTTTTGAAATAAACGCAGAGCAGCCATTAGATGTTGGTATTTTGGTTAGAGTTTTCAGTGTAAACATTGTATTCACCATGTTATGAATTTCTCTATGATCGTTGTGTAAATTTTGTATGAGGGAATTGCTCTGCTTGGTTGGGTTTAATGGGTTGCTCTTGGTTATGTTTAATGGTTATAATAATGAATTCCAAATTGTATTTATGTTAGCTCTTTCTCATAAATAGATTTCCCTTAATATTGTGTGAATATTGATAGTGAAAAGGAACCCACCATCCATTCCACTTAAGCTTTGAGATTGATGGTTGTTATGACTTGGTTGTTGCATCTGCTTACCCAAACTTTTAAATATGTCCATGAATACCATCAAATTGTGGTTTATTGAGGTTGTTTAGTTAGGTAGGATATACACGGCCATGTGCAGTATATTAAGGCTATAAACATCCATGGATAGGGCGTATGCACTAGTGGACATGTTGTACACACCTTGTGTGTGAGTTTTATGCCTAGCAGTGTGTGGTGTCCTCTTTCTTTTGACTCTGCATTGAGTGGAGTTCTATAGCCAGTGTTCAATTTATTAGATAAAACTATAAATCGTATTAATGTGCACTCCATTATTGCATGGGCTTCAATACATCTCCAAGGCAACGTACCATCTTTCTTAAACGTGTGAATTCTCTTAATAAGAGACATTATTCGATATATCGCGGAGACGATATCCTCCGCCAGTGCTTTATCCTCCTAGACTTGGCGAGCTTTGGGTTTTCCCAAGCTTATGTCGGTTATTCGTAAGATACTGACATTCCACAGAAGTCCAGCACGGGAGCCTTGGCCTCCCCTGTGACATGTCGCCTAGAAACCTCTTAGCGAGTCTAAGTTAAGCTCTTTTTCAACTCGTTCAAAAAGCGAAAATATTGTTGAGTGATTTGTCCCTTTCACACTCGTTAAGTTGGACTTGAAAGGTCGTGAGTCTTAGTTAAGCTCTTTTCCGACTCATTTTCAAAAAGCGAAAAGATTGTCAAGTGAACTAGTCTCTTTCACACTCATAAATTGGATTTGAAAGGACGTCTATTTGGCACAAGTTTATCCCTTTTTCACACCAAGTAGACTAAATGTCATGAAAAATGACATTTTTTGGTGTTAAGTTGTGATTGCATCTCATGCCCTTGCTTGTAGTATTGAGCCTATAGTCGGTTCTCGCTTTGCATTATAAACCATTTGCCTTAGCAGTTTTTGCATCCTCAACCAAGCAAAGCCTTGTTTATATCCTTCACAATTTGACACCCTATACCTAGGAGGGAACATTCCCCCGAGTGTTCATCTCCAGCATGTATCTCCTTGCATTGAGCATAGGTATGTTCCACTGCTGGAACTAGTTTTGCTTACTTGCAACACTTGTTTCCTCCTCTGTATCATAGCATTCATTTGTCTATGAAAAAACAAAAAAAGACAGGCGGGAAGGGAGTATTATATTATATTGGTAGCAGTCGTGTCACCTTTGAACAAAGCACAAAGTTATTGAGTCCATTCATCATCATAATTTTGGGATTAGCATGGCCATAGGAAGCTGAGCTCGTTACAGAGTCTTCTCTATTGATTGGTTACTCTTCCAGTCCCTATAGAGAATTTCATTGATGCCTCCTGCATCTCATGGTTTCATCATTGAGTCTGTGCTGTTGAAGTCTTACATATGTCTCTTGCTCTCGTTCAAAGGAAGTCTATCAACCCGTGTCAGCCACTTCTCAAAACTCTTGAATTTGCATGTCGTTCATACCCTCAGTTTGTCTCAGAGTCACATGATATTGTAGTCCTATCATGCAACCTGGTTCTACTTTCATCATTGGTAGGTAACCTTGAACCCAACAATCGACATTTCATCATTGGTCATTGACTAGGTGGTTTCCCTTGTGTTCGACGACAAGACATCTATTCACACATTAGGATTCATGCAGTGTCTTGGATGCCATTAGCCTTGTTGGTGGTTTCCTCGCCTTTGTCAGCAGTTTTCCTCATTAGTTGTTATTCATAGGGTCTTTTTTCGTGTACCGCTTGCACTTAGCACACGCGAAAGACGCAGAGGGTCTTTGGTTCGTGAACATGTTCTTTGTCTGATTTCCTACAAATCATGAAGCTCATGCTTTGTAGCTCATGCTGACTGATGAGAGATGCCTTAATGCTCTCCTTTCAACGAGTCTCCTTCCATCGACTTCAACTCATCTATTATGGAAACAAGACCTGGAGTCTTATGAGTACCTTGAGGCTTGCAGTCATTAGCGGCAGGTTCTCTCACCATCGACAGTTGGGAATACATCAATTTATTCTGATCGATGGATTCTTCAGGTGTTCGACACCAACTCCTTTATTCACACTTGTAAGAATGTACTCGGTGTCTTGATACCTACTTTCATTATCGGTAGGTTGTCTCGTGTTTGTTAATGGTATACCTCAATGATCGGTAATCAAACAATTTCCCATTGTGTTCGACCTCAACTCCTTTATTCACATGATGTAGACTTGCACCCTTGGAAAATTGTGTAGAAGACTTGAAGACATCAGTATGTGGTCACAACTTTCCTGAGTTGTTGCTTCCTTTTCATTGGACCAGTACCTATACGACTTCAGTGATCATGGGAGATTAGATTGTACTCCATTGTATATAGATATCTTTAGATTGATTTTGAGACTGGTTCTACTGGGTCTTGTTCGTGATTGTAACAGCCTTTGGCATGTAACCGCATTTGTATTTGCCTATTCATGGCCACATACAGTTGTTTGGTATATTTTCACATGGATCTATAGTGTAATTTTATTGGCAACCATGTATGCAAAGTCAGTGCAAAAGGTAATGAGGAACTAGTTCTTCCAGTTGGTTCCCCATCGCTCCACTTCTGGGTTGTTTATAATGTATTTCAGCCATCACAGATAATCCTCTGACCTCACACATAGGGGGCATCTGTTATAGCAAGATTTGCCTCACCCTATGCAATCTTGCACAGAAGGCCTTTTTCCATTTCGCTATGCAGACTTATCATCCCTATTTGTAAAATCCCAGAGCTAAAAATACATATTTTTCCACATGTACGCATCTTGCCTACTATACAACATGTGTATACATAGGCTGCACCACTACAGCACGCGTACATCGGGATTTGTGCCCAAAAATGAAAATTGATGTCGGATTTCTATGTCACGACAGGAGATCTATGATCCTTGGCCTTCCATATACTAGAAACGTTCTGAATCAGCCCTTCTGTTCCATTTGAAGGCTATAAATGGGCCAATTCCGAGCTATGGAAAAGAGGAGAAATAATTCAACTTTGAGAGCAAAGTTACTCTGGAGAAATTATTTACTTCATATTGAGTCCGCATCCCTTTGTCCTTTAAGTCTGAACACAATGTTCAGCCCCCAAACGCTTCCTTTATTGATTGAGAACTTTATTGTCTCTCTTCTATGAGCTTGCCTTTGGTGGAGGATTGAAGTGGTGGAGACCCAGCTAGAAGGAACTTAGTTTCTCGGTTCCGAACCGTGTCGACACGGAAGTCTGTAGCATTTTCACTTCTGCTTTTCATATACTAATAGAAATACTCTTTTCTCGTCCAATTGATATATTGCAAATATTCTAATTATTATTCCATGGTCGTATTTGTCATGTTTATTAATGGATTATGCTATCAAATGTGCTAACATCATTTATTATCACCATATGCTTTCTTTGTGGTTGTTGACGACTAGTTGCAGGTATATTGCTTTGGGTCAAGTGCTCAATGGTGGACTTCATCGAACGTCTGGATGAGGTAGGCCTTTTATCTTGTCTTGCTAGCATATTTGTTTATATAGCATACTTGAGAAGAGAGTTGATTTCTGCAGTCATTTCCGTCTGTTGTGGTTTACCCTAACCATAGAGAAATTTTCCTTGTAACATAGTCTGAGTTGCGTGGGAGAGGATTATAAATCATTGATGTATGATGAGTATGTAATTAATTGCCAATGACAAATAAGACTTGGAGGAATAAATATTGACTAGATTAGATATTGAGAATAACATTAAAATTCATATAATTGATAGAAGAAACAATAAATGACAATTATGGGGTTATGCAAGAGTGTTGGGTTTTCTTCTCTATTATAATCACAAGTAGTTACAGTGTTATAATAACTCAACTAGTGATATAGGAATATGGAAAGTGGCATGGCCATATCATTGTGAAAATCAAACTTGAAGCATGCATGGGTTTGTGTTCCTTGAAGGAACTCTATCCATAGCTTGTGTAACAATATACCCATTGAACAAAAGCATTGCTTGTCAATTGTTAATACTTAAGTGATTTACCTCTATGAGCCATGGTTGTAGAACTAAGGACTTATAATTTGGTTGGCTATTTAATTGAGCCATGACAAAGTGGTGCATGTTTACGTAATGGAATATGTCTTTATTGTCATGTATGCACTTTTTGAAAAGTAAGACCATATATATATGGTCTTACTTTTCAAAAAGTGTGTCATGTATGCACTTTTTGAAAAGTAAGACCATATATATATATATGGTCTTACTTTTCAAAAAGTGCATACATGAAAATAAATACATATTCCATATATTCGTGATTGGTATTTAGATAGCATCAACATCTCTATCTTTAAATAGAGCAATATAGATATGTATAAATTGTTGGAGTGTTATATAAGAATCTTGTTGTAAGCAACATTGCTATTTGGGCTCTACAATAAATAATAAATTGTCTATTCAGATCCTTACAGTACATATGTAAGCAATTGGATTGAAACCTTAACGAAGTTTTGCACTTATAGATTGGAGTGTGTGTCACTCAATGGGCACCTGAATACAAAGCATTACAAACACAAAACAACATAAGCCTTGAGGCCAAGAAGCATAGTCATTTAGTGTATTCCTAGTTGGTGATTAACAACAAAGGAACTTAAGTCCAAAGTCTTGATTATTATTGCATTGGTGATTGGTAGTTTGATGTATAAATTACATTGAAGACAAAAACCTTAGAATCATTTATGAGCACGGTTTATAGAGAACAAATTTCATTTATGTAGAGAATCTGTGTTGGTGAGGCCTCCGGGATATAAGCCTTGTGTTTATGAAGTAGTGAATAAAAAATTGTTAATATTAACATACCTTCTAAATGGACGAAGAGGAATGATGAAGTAATTCAAGGGAGGTTTTCATATTAATGTTGTTAATAAGAACCACAAATATGTTGTAATTAGAATTATCATATTTGAAAATTGGTCCACTATCTTGATGATGATCTCCTACCATGACTCTCTAGTTTGTGATAAGCATTTTGAAAATAAAGGGAGCAAATCCGTGTAGACTCAAGGATGTGAAACATTTAAGAACCCGATTACACATATTGATATATAAATTTTCATAATGTACAATTGATATGGACATATTAAAAAACAACCTATGAGTAAGTGCTTATCATAAAGAATGAAGTATACAATCTATGATTTATGTAACAAAATTTTTCTTTTTCTTTTTCTTTTTCTTTTTTGTAAGCACCCATAACATCGGTATAGTATTGGGAAAATCCTTTTGATTTCAATAGTTTTGTGTTAGTAGCACACAACATCATAATATGCTTTAAATATGTTATGAAATAGATTGTAAATGGGCATCATTAGAACCATTCTTGAAACCAATGGAATCCTTGATGCATTATTATGCCAAAGGCACTCTTTTAAGGAAAGGTCTCTCTCACTTTTTCGTTATCTATCAATAGCAGATCATAAATTACCATGTGTTCCTTGTCAACATCATATTGCAAATTGTGATGTCTACATCTGCTCCGTCGTCGGCTCTTCGCCCCCATAGTCACTATGTCTTCTTATTTAACTGATTAACAACCTAGAGCGGGAATGGAAACCCTCTCTGCTGAAAAGAATGGCCTTGACTCCTTTCTTCAATTGATCAGCTAGAGAAAACATGTGAGATCCATGGGACAACAAAAACAACTTATTCAATTTATGGTTACCCATTTATTGAATCTAGGATAACTTTGATTTTGGCTATAAGCTAGACACCCTAACCTTTTGTTTCCCATGGGATGTGCATACCATTGCTAACACGAAGCTTGTCTACAAGAAGACCTTGAAGCTCATGTTTTCACCATGGATTTGCCTAGTAAATTGCATTTTTATTTTTTCTTGTTTTCCCTGCTTTTAAATATGTAGTCGATCAATTAAATAACTAGTCGCATGGATGAACGTATGTTTGCACGGTTGAAGAAGGAAGATAGGAAGATCGTGTTGAAATGCACACTTGACACTGAGAGAGGGGGTGTGAATTAGTGTCTGGAACTTTTGGCTACTTTTCACACTTTCATAAATTAACTAAATTAACTGAATAAGATATGCAATTCAATTAATTAATCATAAACATCTAAAACATAAACTTTATGAAATATATATAATATCTTTCTTTTATTTTTTTAACTATTATGAATACATATAAAATTAATCCTTTAATATCTTCGACTTCAACTGAATATGAGAGATCCAACTCTCTGATACAAGACCCAGCTTGTAGTTCTCAGATCCAACTAAGAAATGAGGAATCCAACCCTCATAACATGACCCAACTTATTGGTATTAAATCCCACTGAAATGTGAGGAATCCAATCCTCGTAACAAGACTCGACTTATAAACAGGCACTAACCTGATAAAATTAACTTCCATTCAATCCATTATATATACATATATATTTAATCCACCAAGACACACTTAGATTCACCACCACTTCTGGTTTATATAGTATTTCAATCGGTATAGGATTCAACCAATGTGTCTTTTTGACATGAACCATTGCACCTCTTCATTTAAATAACTAATCTTGATTTGAACTTTGTCCTCACGAGTTGATCACAGATATGGATCGACTCATTATATCATTCTTATGCTTCTGATGCGTCCTTTGTTTGCCAACAGATCATATTTGATGTTTACCAATTCTCTGTATTGTTATGCTGTTAATTCTCTGTCGAATTACTCTACAGACCTTAAGTTGTTTACAGAAATGAAATCTGTATGAGGCACTTCCTTCAACCCAATGTTCAAATGATTGTGGGCTCAAAACCACAGGGCTTATCCTTTTTAAGTATTGTTCATAACGCCTCTTCTTTCACCCTTATTCCTCTATTACGAGACCAATGTTGGAACCAAGTCCTCCAGACTTCGACCTTCTTGCATTTTATCAGAGTACTCCTTCTCAAAGTAAACTTCATTGAAGTACATATGAATACTCTCTGTTGAGATATTTGTCATATGCCCTTCGGCTAAGAACCAAAGGCTTAATTCATTTTGTCGTGTAGTATTGAACTTGGCCCTCGAGTTGCTTTTGAGAACCTTCACATGACCAAGATCTAGGACTGTTAGACTTAGGATAACAGGAGCTTTAGCACTCCGAGACTCTGGGATATTTGAACTCTGAAGTAGTTCAATCCCTCCGGAGGTTTACCTAACTAATAATTCACAAGGCTGCAATGACCGCTTGATGTCAGTTGTTAGTAATCCTTATGCTATCCTTCCATTGTGCTTGATCATCGATCGAGAATGCTCCCGAAGTAGATCAATAGTTAGCATTACTTTGTGATTTATGCTTACTCTATCTTTCCACTACACTTGATTTAACGGTCATGATACATCCTAGAGGATCTTAGATCAATGACCAGTGTTAGTTCGTGACTTCACCCTTCGACGCTTCAGACAGTTGCTGGTAGGGAAAACTGGATATCCTCGAAGGGCATACTCCCAAAGTGACGTGGCTTGCTAACATCACTGTTGAAGTGGCACTGGATGAGTGGCTTCCATGTGTCACCTTGATTCGTGACTTTTGAATACCTAAAGTGCCAACTAGACCCTGACACTTGTCACCATTTGATTGGGCCACGTGTCTTATTTGTCTTCTGCCACATGTCTTACTTCGTGGCTTCGAGATTTTTGGCGCTTTTTATACCATCCTTCGATTTTTTCCAAAGTTTCAAATAGATCTATCACCGTAGATCTTTTCTTGTCATGATCAACAACTTTTGTTTATTCCAAAACTCTGGGGTTCGGGGGTTCATGGTTTATCTGAGTTGTTTATCACCGAAGTAGGTCAAGGCTGGATTTCACCGCGCTTAGACAATTTTTACTCCAGATCAATGGTTGAGGGGACTTCATGATCCGACGGTCGACAAGAGTTCGTGACTCTAGGGCTTCAACATTCGGATAAACTTACATGTTCTAGTCTCTTTTTCTCCGGAGTGGTCAGTGCCAGAGTATGACCGTAGTTCGTGACTTCAGAGATTCGTCCTTCGGGTAATTTTACATGTTCTAGACTCCTTTTCACTGAAGTGGTCAGCATCGAAGTTAACCACCATTGGACCCACCTATATTCATCCAACAGTCACCATGCTTTGCACAAATTGGATGGCCCTAATTTACTTCAGGACATTTGGAGCTCCGGAGATTTACGTCTTCGGGGAATTTGGGTTAATCCAAATTATATTTTCACCGGAGCAGTCAACACCAGATTTGACTGCTGCTACACAACCCTGATATGACGGCTATCATTGATCTCGAAGTGCTCCTTAGATCCGACGACTTACTTTTACTTCAGAACTTCGACTCAACTAAAATTCCTTCATGCAAATTTCCTTTGGTCGATATTATCCGAAGTGGTCAAAGTCGGGCTGACCATGCATACAACATTTCCACCATCGACATTGCATGACTCTTAGTAGTCGATCTGAAAGTCTATATTTAATCTAGATCTCGTAATCTAAATCATTCCCAAATCTTCAACAAACGACCATGATTCTCCTCTTCTTTATGCAAGTTTCCTCTATGATCCAATGATCTGGTTTTGCATCTGAATACTGGATGAATGACTCTCATTTGCTTGATCCTTTATGAAAGTTTTCCTTATACAATAGGCTTTTATACAAGTTTTCTTTGTACACTTTTCCTCCCAAGCTTAACCTTGTTTCTCTGCTTCTATGTGTGTATTCTTTGTAGAATCTCCCTACTATCTCTCATGAGCTTTAGGAACATAGGATCATTGTTGATCCTATTGTGATCAACACTGATCACGAATTGCTTCAGTCCCAAGGTGATCTTCCTCTGCCCCAAGGTGATCTTCCTTTTCCTCTGATTTATGGTACATGTTTGACTCATGTTGCCATCAATGACAACACACAACCAATAATGCCAACAAATTGAATTGGTGGAAAAGGGTTGTCTCATAATAAGCAAAGAAAGGCACGATATTTCATTTAGTGGATTTTCGAATACAAATTTAATGGTCTTAGCCTCTACACTAGGAACTATAGCATTTTTTAGATGAATTGTGTGAAATATGGCGATTTCAAAATGTCTTCTAGTATGTGTTTTGTTATTGCTATTCTTGACAGAAGTTGTTGTCGAGGCTTTGTGTTGAGCATTAAAGGGTGTGTTTGGAGTCTCTGGAATGATATTTGGCAGGATCCTTTTAACATCTTGGAAGAAAACGCTTTGTTGGCTCCTGGTGGAGACATCGACTAGGTTTTGTTAACCAAAGTGGATTGGAAGGAGGAGACTCCAAAGTATCACATTATCAAGATTGGCATTCCATGTAACATTATGTCAAAATTTACATCTAAGGGATCTAAGATCATCTTGGGAATTTTAAAGATAAAGATGTGATGCCATTGAAATTTCCAAAATATATTGTATTTCTTCAAATTTTACATCTAAATTTTCAAAATTTAAATGCTTTAAAGGAGCCGATATTAAAAATAGAGATACGACTACGTTGAAACTTTCCAAAATAGACATGGTAGGTACTATTAGCCAAATATGACACATAAATTTTCAAAATTTAAATGCTTTGATGGCAATATTAAACATAAACATGTGATATTGTTAAAATTTCAAAATTGTGAGAGTTTGATCTTAGCCAAGAGGTCAAATTAAAGATAACAGTGCGGTTGCAAGCATAAAGAAGGAGGACATTAAGATTCAGTTCCATCGGATGATTCATGAGACAATTTTGGTTGCTAGAAAATGTGAATGGGGATGGCATTTCTGTTAAATTGGAGAATGATTAAACCAAAAGTTGTCTCCATCGGTGGTGTCAAAAGTATTGATATTTGTTGGCCCTTGACCAAGTTTTGAGGATCCTTGATCATATTTGACCTATTTTGGGACTTTGACAGGCTGTCGAAGGTGGAGCGCAGGTCGAAGCGGAGATCGCGGGATCTTGGCCCCTTTTTTAGGGATTTTTGGGTTTGGGGCTTATGTAACGGGTATGGGGATGTTGACCCATGGGTTTACCCATGTTTAGGCCCTTTTTGTAATGTATAAATAGAAGTCCAGGCGATGTAAGAAAAATGGGGCTTGGTACCTAGCCAAAGTGTTGAGTGCAAATTGTAAATGCTCTGTGCATGCTATGTTGAGAACTTGCAGAGCTAAGTGCAAGTGATTGTAAGAGACTGTGTAAAGTCTTTGTACTGTAATCTAGCTTAGGGAAGGAGGATCTAGCGAAGTGCGCACAGATCTCCTGTCCTATGTGAAATAGGATCTTGTGGCTTTGTGCATGTAGAAGATTGACATAAGACAATAGAAGAGAAGAAGAGTTGGTGGACGTAGCCCCAGGCTGGGGGTGAACCACGTATATCCTGTGTTTCTATGCTTTGTGTGATGTATTGATGTGTTTACTTGCTTAGTGCTTTGATATAGATGAATGATAGATAGATCTATTGATGCTTTGTACTTAATAATGTGAATGAATGCTAGATCCAATCTATCTTTATGTGCTAAGTGCTTAGGTGTATTAGATCTTGTAGACTACTGTGTTGATTTATTGTCAGGGTTTACCTGTGCTATAAATTAAGGCTGAATTTTAATGGTCTATAACTGCTAAGTGCTTTGTTAAGGTGTTACAATCACAGATCTGTGTCCCAACTAAGGTTGCAGACACTGGAGTCCTGCAACCACCCCTGCCTCTACCTCGGGTGAGACTGCATATGCTTCGCAGGTGTTGCCAAAAGGGCTGATAGTTAGGGTTTTGTTGGTGCGTTTTTGAAGCGTTGAACCCTGGGACTACCCATGTGCCAACAAATGGTTCTGTTGTCGGGACCTGAAATTGTGATTGTTGGGAACTGAAGAAAAGAGAAAGCTCTGTGCGTAGATCTGTTGCCCTAGTGCGCAGTATTCTACTTGACTTGTGAAGCTCTGTGTTAAGAAGAGAAGTCGGATCTGAAGAAAAGAGGTAAGATATTGAAGCTTTGTGCTCTGATAAAGGTAAGAACAATGAAAAGTTTTTATTGGAAAGGTAAGATAAGTGGAAATTTTTCTTTCGAAAGTATGAATCTAGGTATGTTTGATAAATTTTGTCCTAGCCTGAAAACTAGGGCACAACTAGAAGAAAGAAGATTTGATATGGGTAGATCTGATAGAAATGATGAAAGATATGTTATTCCTATGCATAGAAAGAATGTTTGGACTGATAAATGGATGCAGGATCCTAGAAAGAATTTTTTGCAGGTTAGCTACTATGATCCTAGTGCACAGTACAGGAAAGGTTGGGGATCATTTAAAAGAAAAAAGATGATTAATTCTTTGTTACAGCTGCAGAAGACTGGGACATATTGCTAAGGAATGCCCTAATAGAAGACCTAGTTGTCTTTGTTGCAAATCTATGGACCATGAAGTTTTGGATTGCCCTAGAATGATTGCTAAGGTTGAAAGAATGAATATGAGACAAGAAAACCTTGAGGAATATCAAGCAACTAAGACCATGGCAGAACCCCAGAAAGAATCAGAGAATTTATTGCTACAAATGAAAGAAACCTTGAATGATCACAAAAATGTCAACTTATCAGAGATCTTCAAAGAAAAAGAGTGCATAGAAACAAGAATAGGAGACTTCGACATTGATTATGCTCTGGATGAGGAAACACAAGTGAATATCATGATAGAAAGAACCTGGGAAATTTTAGGAAAGCCTGCCATGATTCCTTCATTGGGAGGAATAGGATTATTTAGAGGAAAGTTGATAACCCCATGTGGAAGACTCACCCAGATACCTATGAGTGCTCATGGAACTTCGACAGAGGAAGATTTTGAGGTTTTTAAATTTATTGAGAGCAACACCCCATTTGCTATGTTACTAGGAACAACTTGGATTGAGAAGGATAAGGCCAGAAGAAAAGAAGAGGAAGTCTTAGAACAAAAGAAGCAAGAATTAAAATATTTTATGACTAGGAGGATATCACACTTGATTGAAGGACAGAAGAACAGATCGAAGTTGTTTAGAACGAGAAACTTGGATGTCGAAGTTGAAAGAACACAAGAAGACTCACAGAAGAGGGGAGAACCTACCCTAGACAGAGAAGAAGTAATGCCCTTGAACCCTATGAAAGAATCTCAACAACGCGAAGTTACGATGCCAAAAGGAGATAAGAATCAGAATGAAAAGAGGAATACCGAGACGAAGATCACAGGGAAGAAGGCTAGAAAGCTCAGTAAGAAGAGAATAAAGATAGAAAAGTTGTGGAAGGTTCCAGAGGGGACTTCGTAGAAGGAAGGTTTGAAAAACTAGAACTTCATCGGGATATCAGAACAATGCAACATGACACTTCGCCATGGTGAAGCAATATGACCGTTGGAAGCATTATAACTGTTAGATCGACGCCCCTGAACAGTTAGAACAACAGTTATGACCAGAAAGCTCGTCATCATACCGTTGGGACCGCACCGTAACAGACATAACTACAGTGATAAAGGCTTCTCACCTGTTGGAGAGATCTGTTACATCGTTGTTTACTTATTGCGTCGAACGTTGCACCGAAAACACTTTTGCGAATTGTATCCAAGCCAACTCATTGCTATCGCGTTGTGTTTACTGAGATTGACACCTATTATATTACTTTGAGCATTCATTCGTCGAACTGAGTTATTTGATCAAGAGCATGCATGTCGGACAAACTCAATGCCATAGAGAAGTCGGTTGAAGAAGTTCTAATCGATTTAATGGTCGAAAACATAATGTTCATAGGGATTCAAGCCTCGTCGATGAGAGGAGTGCAAGCCACCCCATCGACTGCTCGCGAATCCGGACCATCCTGAGCTGCAGCCGAGAAAAGAACCAAGCATCGAGATGACTTGGTGAATGTGAAGTTAATCCCGACTATCCTGCCCAACTACATCCCGCCTTTGGCTGGCACGGTGAGTCGTGACAGTGTCCCAAGGGATTTTGATTATACCCTGGTTACTGCATACCTCTCGAAGGGGATACGTGCAGTTAGAACACAACAGGATAAGATCGTGACATTAAAATTCAGCAACTTCAACCTAGGGGACTGCAAGAACCACAATATGCTTGCTCCTCACAGATACTTGACTAGGACGAAGGGGAAGAACTTGAAAATAATCCCCCAACTATGGACTATGAACCTCGTGCAGTCCACCATCTTGAATGTGATGAGGATTTCACATTTTGGAAGGTGTCAGGAGGTTAACGTGTGTGTTAGGCTCCTGCTATCGTGCTACCATGGCGTCTATCTATGGCTAGACAGATGCATCACGGTCGATCTGATGATGATCCATAGGATCACTGGATTGAGAATGCAGGGACCAAACCCACAAGACTTCTACCTAGGGAAGGTTGCATATCGCGCCCTGGCAGAGAGGATTAAGGATACTTATGGCGATGTAGAAAATGGGACACGAGGCTACAAGGTAGCTTCCATCCAGAATGGCACAGTGCACCTGGCCTATCAGTTAATCGCAGGAAAGCTGGTGAGAAAGAATAGATCTACGCAGGTCACAAGGTTCGTTGTTGACCTCACCGGAAAATGTGTAGAAGGACTCCAAATGAACTGGGAGAAGTACTTAGTCAGCTAGCTAGAATTGGATTGCCGCGAAGCTCTTGTGGCTTTGGATCTTGGGACGAAAAACCCTAGAGAGAAAAAGATTGTTTTCGGTGGTGAGACCATCCACCCTAGTTGGTCATAGGGAAGAGATCATTCATATTTCTTCAGTGTGTTTCTTGTGGATCAATATTTCATCTTTTGGTAGTGAAGTTTTTCTTATATGAGACTAATTTCTTTTTATGGCAGTTGAGTTCTTGAGGTTTTTGGATCGTTTTCTTCATAAATGTTGATTTCTCACTGTGCTTGGCGAATTTAATGACCAAGGGGTCGTTTTACTGGTTGAAGGGGCGATTTTCACTAGTTGGGCACATTTATTTCTTGTTTGTCGCCTTTCATGCTTACTAGGCACTTCCCTTTGAGGTTGGGCACATTCTCTTGGAAGTTGGGCGTAATTTTCTTGAAGGATATCACAGATGGGACGTGGTACTTGTTTGTTGAGGGAAGGGTTTACTGCTGGGTCATTTTCTACATATATGAAGTGGAGTTGATTGTGGGAGGTTGAGTCACCTTTGTGGATTGAATTGCTACCAAAGTTGGGAAAGTATCTCGCCTTTAGACTATTGTCCCTTCACATACTCCATTGTTGCAACAACAAATCATCTCCAGGCTTGTCTATTTCCTTGTCACTGTTGTACACTCATTTGTCTATAGGTCAGAGAGTATTTTCTTTGTTTGTTGTTGTAATATGAAGGCAACTAGTGGGTTAACTTATTGATGTATTAGTCAGGACCAAGAATTAAATAAACAATTAATTTCTTTATCTATATTGTTGTTGGTTTTATCTATGTTATTCCATGTATTGTTGTTTATTATTACATGCCAAATAATTTCCAAAGGGGTTGCAAATTGTTTGTGAAACTATTATATCAACACACTCATAAACCACTATAGTAGCAATTGTTTGAGGAAGTATCTACAAAACAAACCAAGTAAAAGTTCCAAAAAACTATACAATGGGGTTTAGAGGTGCTACCAAGTGTCTTGACAAAAATATTTTTATGAAAAATAAGCTACAACACACAGAAATGGTGTTTTTCTAGTGGCCTTGAGTGTGCACACAAACTGTTTGACCAAATGTCCACACCAACAAACTGAGTTGAAAATTGAAAAAAAATAGTAAGGGACATTACAAAGTTTCAAGGGAGAAATTAACTGATATAATACTACTTCGGAAATAAAGCTTATTAGAGATCCTTAATCATGAGAATGGTGATTAATTTGTTAATTCAGTGCACTAGCACATTTTGTAAGTAACATGTTTCATTGGTTTTGGTGTAGATCGTTCCCTGGTTTGGCAACATGGATTTCATCTACTTCTCTTGAAGCCTCCAGTGCATCTCTTGCTTTGCATGGAAAAGCAAAAGGTTAGCAGTCTTTTGCTTTGTTGCAAATTTCTCGAGGGACTGTTGGAAATGGGACAAGTTACTAGTTACGATAGATTGTTAGAAATGGGCAGTGATGTGACACACCTTCACTGCAATGTCATGTACCACAACTATAGAAGGAATGCGCACTGCACCAACATTTTCCAATGAATGCTATGCAAAAATGAAAGATACTACCTATGTCTTGTCTAAAAAAACAAAAAAAGGCACACGTGTATTCTTATCACTTACATAGTTAAAATTTGCATCCTTGATCACTACTCTACCCCTGCAATTCTCTTATGCCACAGGGGAGGTCACAAAGTTGTAGCTTCTTCTATGTTTTGAACATAATTCTATACATGTAATGTTTAATGAGACGATACAATTGCAAATAATATTGTTGTTTGTATCATATGCCTATACGTTTATGCACTAGTTTAATGTTTACCAAAGTAATTAGAGGATAACACAAGGAATATCTAGGTCTTTCCTATTTTGAGAAGATATGTATAATTTATCTTACAAACAATTAATGTCAAATTAGTTTTAACTAACATTGATGACATGGTTTTGTATTTACTAGTAATTAGCGATGATAATAAAAGTTGTCTCCTGTAATATTTAATTTTCATAACAAATTACGATTCAATAGTTGGGTAGCAAATAACTTTAGATGATATCTAGAATTTAAAAATGTACACATGCAACATCTTTTGCTTTTGTTATATACTTGGAAAAATTTATTACTCGAATCACTTCTCCAGATTATCTTAGTTTCATCGTATGTACTCTCACTGAATATGATAGTCATAAAAACATATGTTACTTAGTTTTTTTCGATGTTCCCTTTCCTATGTTTTGGACGAATGATAGTTATAGAAATATAAAAAAACATCCAAATTTAATGGAAAAATACTTTTTAGAACCTTTACTCACCTACTAAAGGTTGTGGTGTATAGTCATTTTCACATATAATTCCTTTGGAAGTAAGAGGACACATACATCATATGATTGGAACTAAGAAAAATAATCAATTTCCTTCTATTCAAGCTTGATTGAGTGGATTCAAGCTCCACTTCACTATGCAAATCAACATCTATTGTACATCACATTCTTTTTCACAATTAAAAAAAATAGTTGCATTAATCCATGCCATCTTACATAACAAAAATATCATTATATATGTCTCTAACATATGTACTAAAAGATAAGTGTTCATTTAACTTCAAACTTTTGATATTAATATAAACAAACTCTTAACATATATATTAATCTTTGTAAGGCAATACCTAGGCAACATTTAATTCTATACTAAACTTCCTTTTTATTGTTGGTACTTTGTGATATAAAATGTTAGAGTTCTCATGAATTCATAGCTCTAATTGAATTTTCAAACATCTAGGTCAATTCAGAGTTGGGAGAAAAACCTAGAAGCCTTATTCCACCATACACAAAACTTGGATCAAGATGAAACTCTTATCATCCCTAAAAAAATATTAGATTTTACTCAAATTTGTAACAAAGAAGAAATTCCTTTTACAACAAGATTAGTCTACTCTTCCATATTCATGATGGCTAAAACTCTCATATCTCAATTAAAATTAAATTGAACCTTCTAACATAAAAATCAAATTCCAAAATTAACATAAAATTAAATAAAAATCAATTTTCAATAATAATAAAAAATTATAATTTTACTTTCATATTAAATAAAAAACTATAATAAATATATCTACATTACCTAACAACCTAACAAAAAGTTCAAGTTGCTAATTCCATGTACAATAATCCTGGTCTCTTCTTATCCCTACTAATGTAGGCATGGATCATTACATTGAATTAAAGGTTGACTACCAATTACTTCCCTCCAAGCCAAAATATATTTGTAATAGCCTAATGTTTTAGGTTGACTACCAATTACTTCCCTCCAAGCCAAAATATATTTGTAATAGCCTAATGTTTTAGGATTTATATAAAATATAAAATATTTAATAATAAATTTGATTATTATGATGAATGGTAAAATATAAAATATTTAATAAATAAATTTGATTATTATGATGAATAGTATTGGAAGAGTGCTTATAGTGAGTCTAAGGATCTTATCGTGTGATTTTTATTTTTTAAATAAAAAAACTCATCAATGCTGGCTTGGAAATCCATGTGGGGACACACTTATCAATACAATGCATCTAAAATTTCTAATATAATTGTATGAGGTCATAATTTTCATTACAAACTTGTATTAGTAGTGAGAGGAGATTTTGATTTGCAAGAGCTTCCATCATTCTGACAACAACATTGGGAAGACTTTCGAATGATTGTCACATCACCGTTATAATATTGCATCATAGAAGTAACCAATGAAACACATATTGTTGGATTTTGGTAATTGATTAAATGGTCTTCAGTAATACGATCGAAACCTCCTATGGTTTGAATATGTTTTTTTCAAAGTCTTTTCTGCCCATTTCTAGGTATGTGGCATTTCATGATTTTGGTTTTTCAATATATTTACAACTATCTTTTATTTTCTATGGCTCCAAGCTGGAAGAGGGAAAACTTGTAGTGAACTCTCAAATCTTTGGTTTTTCATTGTAAATTTACATCAATTTAGAATAGTGTTTGTATAAGGGTAATCCTAGAATATGATATCAACTTCTTACTAATACCAGGGTATAGTGATGAAAGTGAATAGAAAAGTTGTTAATCATTATTGCCAAAATGTTCTCAGGTATATATATGGAGCTTAAGTGTCATGTTGTTTTATTTAGAATTAAAATTTTGTTTGTTTTGTCAAAGAATTTGCATTAGTGTGGGGTGGATTGCATCTTTCAAGAGCACAATTAGGACACTATCAATGCCAAGATCATTAGTGATAATTGAGTCTCATGCTTTTCTATTTTCTATCACCATTTTCCTAAAACTTTCTCTCATTTCTACAAGAGAATTTCTAAGAGATAAAACAACAGTGATTTCTTTGGCTACATATATATCAAAACCAATTTGCCTTACCACTCCTTTCTCATCTAAGTCTCGACCAAGTGTAATTTTTCATTGACATCCATAAATTTTATCCAAATAATGAATTTTGAATCTTTGCAAAACCTAACAAATCTATTTATCTTCTCAAGGGTGAGATGAATATCATTAAGACCATTCTTATGAATTGCTAGTTTCCCTAGACATTTCATCATGGTTTTTGCAAAAGTTTTTTTTTTTAGGGGCATAGTTTATTAAATAATGCATTGTTTGACTAGGAGGTCTCACAAAAAAATGTGTATCAATAACAACTACAAGAAGATTGTTTGTAGGTGTAACAAGTGCAGCAGGCTGCGATATACTGCCTCCGAAGATAATAAAATAAATTTTACTCAAATCTATGTAAACTTACTGAGTTTCCTTTGCCTTTGAGGTTTACCATTCCCTTGAGAGGGTGTGCGAGTGCTTTAGCTCGTTCTTATAATTAAAATATGTCATTTCAAAAAAAACGTAAATTTATTTTGGAGCCCAATGTTTCTATCATATGTCTCCATAAGCAGTTGGTTTTTTGAATAGCAGTTTTTAGTATATAGTGGAGGTTTTGCGTTCGTAGAGATTGTCCTAACAAGTTTAACCGTATGCCAAATCAAGTCTGCCAAAAAAACGATTGGGATTCTGCCCCACCAATGCCAGTGCCCGAACAAACCTGCCACCAGATCCATTGGGTTTCTAACCCTGTAGCTATCAATTAACTTACCAAAAGAATTAAAAATGGTTTCATAACTACACATTTGGAAAAATAAGAAAAGAAAATTAAAAAAAAA
>ML814407.1:65141-81854 GCA_009831015.1 Picea engelmannii | reverse complement strand
TCAGCAGAAGTTTCCTCATCTCATGGAGGAACTCAACGCAATGGGGACCATTGCTTCCTAAGGGGGGAGGAATGATCCAGGTGGATATTGGTGGCCATCCACCTATTCCACTTGGACCCCCACCATTGCTTCTTTCAGTTTTTTAGTTTCTGCACAGTTTACTATTTTTAGCAGTTTTTTGGGTCCTGAACTTTCAGAGCCGTTTTGAGGCCTTAAACGACGTTTTTTGAGAAAATGGGGAGCAACATGGATCATAAATCATGTTTCTCACCCAAAAATTGTAGGCCTCAGATAGATCTTTCTAACGAGGTATGGAACGCGTCAAACGAAGATCGTATGCCAAAGTTACGTCCTCGGGAAGTTGATGTACCAACTTACCCAAACGGGGCCCATAGTCTTGGCGTTTCATCTCCTAGGGTTAGGTCTTTGGATGTTTAGGGTTTTCCATTGTTTCTCAATAATAATAGGCCTTCGAGCCTCATTGTAACACAGTTCAGAGGCCAATAGCCACCACATCTCTTCTTAGAGATAAGCTACCAACGCCCTAGGTAGTTTATTTCCATTCTGCCTGTAAGCATATTTCAGTCATTTTTTATTAATGAAATGAAGTCTTATTTCCGCTGCATCTCTGTGTTTATGTGTATTTCTGTATTTCATTGTGTTCCTACATAAATCCGGATCAGAACAAGTATCCTTTGCTAAGGATTGATGATCTCTTTGATCAATTGAAGGATGAAAATATATTTTCAAAGATATATCTCAGGTCAGGATACCATCAGGTAAGGATTAAAGAAGAATATATCAGCAAGACTGCCTTCAGGAAAATGTATGGTCATTATGAGTTCACAGTGGTGCCATTTGGGTTGTCAAATGCACCAGCTGTTTTCATGTGCCTAATGAATGGTGTTTTCCGAGAATATTTAGACAAGTTTGTCATTGTCTTTTTGGATGACATCCTTATATATTCCAAGTCAGAAGAAGAGCATGATAATCATTTGAGGATGGTGTTGCAAGTATTAAAGGAGCATTAGTTGTATGCAAAATTGAGCAAGTGCTCATTTTATCAAAATAAAATTCATTATTTGGGACATATTATTTCAAAGGATGGGATATCAATGGATACTGAAAATATAGAATCCATTAGAGATGGGTCAGTGCCAAAGAATGTGACAAAGGTCAGATCATTCATGTGCCTTGCAGGATACTATAGGATATTTATTGAAGGATTCTCAAAGATTGCACACCCAATCACTTCCTTGCAAATGAAGGGTGTGAAGTTTCAGTGGACATTGGATTGTGAAAAGAGTTTCCAACACTTGAAACAATTATTAACAAGTGCTCCAATACTAAGGATTGCAAACCCAAACGAAGACTTCATTGTATGCACAGATGCATGTAAAGAAGGACTTGGTGGAGTCCTCACTCAAAATGGGTTTGTTATATGTTATGAATCAAGGAAGTTGAAGTAGCATGAAAGACACTATGCCACTCATGATTTGGAGTTGGAAGCCATAATGCATGCCTTGAGGAAATGGAGACACTACCTCATGGGGAAAAGGTTTGAGCTGAGGACAGACCATAATGGTCTGAAATATTTATTTGATCAACCAACTCTAAATGCTAGGCAAAGCAGATGGTTAGAATTTCTAAGTGAGTATGACTTTGATATAAAACATATCAAGGGGAAAGAGAACAAAGTGGCTGATGCACTCAGTAGAAGAGTGCATAAATTGCATGCTACAACCATTAGCATGTACCAATCAGATTTGAAACATAGAATTTTAGAGGCTGCAAAATTAGATTTGCAATACAAGGAATTAGTGGAAAAATTACAACAATGTAATTTGCAGCATAAAATTGAAGAATGCAAGCTAGATAATGATGAAATTCTCATGTACAGGGGCATAATTTATGTAGAAAATTCCCATGAATTGAAAAATTAGATATTGAGAGAAATGCATAATGTACCTTATATTGGGCACCTGAGTTATCAGAAAACTATTGCAACTGTCAAAAGCCAATATTATTGGCTAGACATGAAGAAAGAGGTTGCTGATTTTATTGCCAAATGTTTGGAATGTCAAAAGATAAAGGCTGAGCATAGACACCCAACTAGTTTTCTACAACCATTACCCATTCCTAAGTGGAAATGGGAAGTTGTAACAATGGATTTCATCACCAAACTTCCCAGAACAAACAAGAACCATGATTCTATCATGGTAGTGGTGGATAAGCTTACTAAAGTTGCCCATTTTATTCTAGTTAAGCTCACTCACAAGGAAACCAACATCGTTGATATTTATATGAGAGAAATTGCTCGATTACATGGCATACCCAAGAAAATTGTGTCTGACAGAGATCCAAAATTTACCTCAATTTTTTGGAAGGGATTATTTAATGTATTTGGAACAAATTTGAATTTTAGTACAACTTATCATCCATAATCAGATGGACAAACAGAGAGGGTGAATCAAGTGATTGAGGATATGTTGAGCATGTATGTGATGGATAAGCCATCAAAGTGGTAAGAGTACCTACACTTGGTAGAGTTTGCTTATAACAATGGGTACCAAACATCTCTAAAGATGAGCCCATTTGAGGCACTTTATGGAAGAAAGTGCAACACACGGGTAAGCTGGGATAACCCAACATATAGAGCAGTGGTTGGGCTAGATTTGCTCAGGAAAATGGAGGAGAAAATGTTGAAAATAAAACAAAATTTAAAGGCTGCCCAAGACAGGCAGAAAATATATGTTGAGAAAGAGCAAAACTCATAGGGAATTTAAAGTTGGGGACCATGTATTGTTGAAAGTGAAAGCCAACAGAAGTTCCCTGAAGCTGAGAAATTGTTCAAAGTTGGTAGCTCGCTATTGTGGGCCATTTGAAATCCTAGAGAGGATTGGTCCAGTAGCTTATATGTTTGCATTACCCGCATCCATGTCTATTCATAATGTATTCCATGTGTCATTGCTCAAGAAATATATATCTGATGCTAATCATGATATTGATTGGAATGTGATTTAGGTGGAGCAAGAAGGCGCTTTTCAAGTGCATTCTGGACCGGAAAATCAAATAGCTCCAGAATCGAGCCATAGGGCTTGTAAAGGTCCAATGGACCAGGTATGGTCCCGAGGATGTTACTTGGAAGCATGAGGATGCAATGCAGGGAGAATACCTGAATCTTTTTGAGAATTTTTGAATTTTTTTTTGTATATGTGTACATAATGCTCCGAGGATAGTGCATAAATAAGGGGAGGGGATTGTAATATCCCTAGGACGAACCCAAATGTAAATTCAAAAGTACTTAAGTTGGCGAGCTGTTTGATATCATTTTCTATGCACTTTTATGGCATAGTGCGTGCATGTAATGCGCAGTAAAATGAGGAAGTGTGTACATTCCAGATACCGCGTGCAACAACATAAGTGCTCACAATTTTGAGGCCAGGGAGCCTTTGTGTATATATTGTGTTCTATAGGCTAGTGATCCAATTATTATAAGCTAGGATTCTTATGTTTTGAATTAGGCTAGAGAGCTTAGATGTTAAAGGCCAATGCACCTATTTTTGTATATGTCTCATCATTAATATAAAATACAACATTGAGCATAGACCGACCACGACACAAGAGTATGGGGGACTAAACTCCACTAGTTAGGGAAAGGGTGGGGAATAAAAGTTAAGAAAAAGGGATAATCTAGGGAGCTTAAGCCAAAAAGGAATATTATATTATTATTCCTTAAATCATAAAGTATGGATAATTATTTTATCCTAAGTTCGAAAGTTGGGGACAAGTGGGTCAAAGTAGCTCCCAACATGACAAGTGTCAATATGGGGACATGCATACATATTGTTGGGACTTAGTTCATTTTGGGATTCCTTCCATCATCCAATCAATCATCCATGAACATTCACACACTCATTGAGCTACCCTTCGTACCTTCCTGTCACTGTACCATAACCGATATCCATAGCCATACTTGTCTGTGTAGTTGGTTAGCTTGGGAGCTGGACTGAAGAAGCGGGTTGTCAGGCCCAAGGGATATTGAAGAGGCGGGTTCTCAGGCCCATGGGATATTGAAGAGGCAGGTTGTCAGGCCCATGAGAAATCTCTTTGGGTGAGATAATTGTTGGGAATTGATTTCCTGAAGGTGCTAAACTGCAGCTACAGGGCTCTGAGATTTCATGTTCGGCCTGTTGCTGAATCCCATAAAGGAAGTGGGGCAGCTGAAGGATTGTTGAGCAGAGAAGGGGCACACTTCCTAGGGTGGGACATGCATGTCGGGAATGAGAGACCGTAGGCTGTTAGTTTGAGTTGGCACCTGTGATAAGGTCTTTCCTATTGTCTATGATACATTAGCTTGGTTAGGAATCCCTTTACCAGGGTGGAGTTTAGTCCCAGCTCGGGGGTGACCCGCTGCTGAGAGTGATGAGCAGTGTGGTCTAAGGCTGGGAGGTTCGTGGAAGGTTTGCATGCAGTTGGTGATATTATTACCAAGATAAGTGTCAATTGTGTGATAAATTTACATGTTGCATTATTATTTACATGTTTATTTTTATGGGTTTATCCAATGTGTGGTTATAACTGTCTGCATATTTATGGATATTTCCTGTATATGTTGCATGTACATGTTTACTATTATTTCAATATGAATCTGTGCATTTCAGATGTATTTCATTGTTTATATATATATATATATATATAGATATAGTTTAAATTGCATATAGTTCAAAAAATTTATGTAGCATAGCTCAGTTGGATGCTGGGTATGTTACAATATGTTCTGCAGAGAGAACAAAATCATTCTCTCGTGTAGCATGCCTCGGCGTGGGTGGTCAGGGATGTAACAAGATATCTAATAACATCTTTCATTAAAAAAGAAAAGGGCATGATGGTGATGCAGTGGCAGTATGACTTTATGTTATAGAGCGATTATTTTGGATGTAGCCTCAATCCATACTCGATCCTCAACTGCTTGACAAATTTGTTGCCTCAATCTTCTAAACAAAAACACAAAATCCTCAAAATAGTTTTGATCAAACAAAAAAATTATTCATTTAGCACTCAAGTGTTTGCATGTTGACACTTTGACATTCTCGTGGGCGTTGACCGATCAAGAGGACAAGAAAAATATAAACCTTTGCCACATGTAATCTTACCTTGACAGTCAACACCTGGGAGTCCACTTAGTTCTTAAGCATTGGAATTCATAGGGCACTAGTCTATGCACTTGGAAATACTCTCGTGGACACTCTTCAACGCCTACCAGCTTTTTTTAAGCTCTCAAATCCTGCCATTGTATTACTTGACACTGGCACACTACTGCTTTGGCATTGAAATTCACATCTGGGCATTTTCCTTTTTTCTATGTAGTGGCGATAATCCCACATGCATATGAAAAAAATGCTTGATGTGTTTATATATACCAAGGTTTCTACACTTAGTCAACACGTGGTGCACTTGGACCGTGGCTTTGTCGTGGACACACTTCTTGGCGCCTTGTCACTTGAATTCGGGATTGGTGTCGATTGTTGCATTTTGACTTGGCACATGCATATGATGAACGTTGGCTCTCGGCTATATAGATGAGTCATAGGCTGATTTTTTTTTTGATATAACCCTCGGTCCCATGAATAGAAAATGGGTTTGATGCTTGGTTTTGGGCGATTAAGATCTTGCTGCTTCGAGCATGTGTGGAGATTGGCTCGGTGACCAAAATAAAAACAATGAAACTTTTTGTGCTAGAGTATCTTCGGTGCTAGGGCTCACAAATGACTCAGAGATTCGATCTGGGGTTATACTTTGATAAGCTCAAAACCTTTTACCATAACGAAGTGGATCCTAGAAAGTAAATAAAAAATTATAATTTTAAAATCATTTACTTTGTTTGAAGCAAACATGTTTAGGATATTTTAAATGAAGTGACAGAATAAAAGGATAGGTCTTTGGGCCTAGGTGTGTGACATTCGTAAGATGAGATTTTAGACTTATAGGAAGCTTAGAAAAATAGACACAAAGAATTTAGACATAGCGACATGAACCAAATGGGGGTTTGAAACATGGATATCTTAGTGAATTATAATGTAAAGGATAAGTGGCTAGCAAAATAACACTTGTAGGAACAATGTTTTTTGGTGTTGCAAGAACGACATCATTCTTTCCATAATGCACAATTTTGACACGTAGATTTAGGTGTTAACACTGGCTCCAATTGGGGATGATGCACTTTATGTGGGGCATCAAGAACTTGTAGACCCTATGCCTTTGTTCACCACTGTAACCTGTCCCTGCAACTGTCCAACTGAAACAACAATTCTGCAAACTGAAAATGAAAATACTTGATGCCAGTGTCTCCATTGGGCTATGGAGTCATTATTACTAACTAAAAGTTGACAATTACATGCTCAAGATGGTGAGATTATTCAACAACCTACCTACTCCTAGACAACAAAAGTCAAACCGATCATGTATTATGGATTTTCCAGTGCAACCATGCCAACAACTGCCTCATAAGATGGGATCCTTTCATGCCTTTGATCAAGATAAATAAAATTTCAAACAATAACAACTTATCAAAAAAATGAGGCCCATACTTACAATTCAACATTTTTTTCCCCAAAGCACTAAAGACAAAAGATTCTTGGTTGCATTATGACTCCAAATAGATGGTCACTGGATCCTTAAGAATCTAACAAATCTCCCACTGATACAATGGACCAAATGGATGATATGTAAATTCTACTTCATCTTTGAAACCAAAATCCTCTTGACCTCCTTGAAATAATTCATGAACATCATATTTTTCATTACAACCAAAGGCAACAAACTCCTCTCGAATATGTTGACATATTTCTGGTGCAGTATATTCTTTATCATATTTGGAATTAGCACAGTAATCATCGGAATGAGAAGGCAACAAATTGCTTTCATCAACTTCAAAAGCAAGGACATCATGTACAATGAAATATTCATCCAATTGGATTGTCTCTTCATCTCCCTCACTGTCTTCGAATGAATCAGATGCATAACTGTCATACACAGGTCCATTGATAGAATATTCTCTATGCACTGATGCATAAATTTGTTTGTCTGAGTCTTCCTCATACTCATCAAAAATAGGGGATCTTCATTGAAGCTTTGAGCAAAAAAATTTTATGTGCACAAAATATTAGAAACATCTGATGTAAAAGAAAATGTGTCTACCATATGGCTTTCCTCAACTCCATTTGTAAAATTATAAATCAAATATTCCTCCACCTTTTCGACGAAACTATTTCTTTCAACAACAATTCCTTTGTCATCCATGATAATTGAACTCTGAATATGGAGCTCAAATTCCTCACAACAATGCTAAAAAAGGAACCCATCAGAAAAATATTTCTTGCAATGGTTATGAAAGGCAACATGAAAATCTTTTAAAGAAGATATAATGGAAAAAGGTAAGGATCGAAACCATTCTCATGCCTCTCCCTCTGATGAGTACATGAACATTTTCACTAAGACATCCTCATTATGTATTCCCAACTGATACATGACTTTATGAAATTCAAGCAAATGATCTGTGAGATTATCATCTCTATCTTCTCTGAATTTGGGAAAGGAATATCCCCATCCATCTATAGTAGGAACAACATTTGGAAAACCAGGAACAAAAGAGAAATTAAATGGAGGAAACCTTTGAGACAAAATAAGATCCATTCGAGTATCTGACATCTTGAGATTGTGGAGTTGCCACTGGTTTCTTTAACCATGGAGTCGCCAGGTGAATGATCTGCAGTCTGAATGTGCCCGACCTTTGTTCACCATAAAAGCTAACAAATTTTTCCGTGCACAAAATATTAGAAACATATGACGTAAAAGCAAATGTGTCTATCATATGGTTTTCATCAACTCCATTTGTAAAATTATCAATCAAATATTCCTCCACCTTTTCGATGGAACTATTTCTTTCAAAAACAATTTCTTTTTCATCCATGATAATTGAACGCTGAATATGGAGCTCAAATTCCTCACAACAATGCTAAGAAGGCACTCATTGGAAAAACATTTCTTGCAATGGTTATGAAAGGCAACATGAAAATATTTTAAAGAAGATATACTGGAAGAAGGTTGGACAACCATATCCATAACCATTATATTTTAAAGAAGATATAATGGTTATGGTTATGAAAGGCAACTGATACATGACTTCATGAAATTCAAACAAATGATCTGCAGGATTATCATCTCTATCTTTTCTAAATTTGGGAAATCAATCTCCCCACTCATATACAGTAGGAACAACATTCAGAAAACTAGGAACATTAGAGAAATTAAATGGAGCAAACCTTTGAGCCAAAATAACATCCATTCAGGTATCTGACATCTTGAGACTGTGGAGTCGCCACTGGATTCTTTAACCATGGAGTCGCCAGGTGAATGATCTGCAGTTTGAATGTGTCTAGATTTTGTTCACCATAAAAAACCAGATTTGATCATCACCATTCTCCCAGGGAAATATCACTTCGTTACTTCGTTCCTCAACAACAATGCTAAAAGATGTCGGTCCTAAGGTCTGCACTTGACTGCTAAGGGAAGAGTTCGACCACCTTAGTTGTTGGAATGATTGATTTTTTATAAGTTTGGTTTATTTTTTTTGATGGTCAGTTGATGGATGATCTTCAAGGGCATGGGTCTAGTTGGACTGTTAAACAATAGTCACTACAATGTTTCCCTTAGCCAGTGGCATGCATTCTAGTGTAGTAGATAAAATATATAAAAGTAGAACCAAAACACTAACAAGCATACAATTTGTAACTTGTAGCTAGAAATTTTAGATTTAACGCATTACATTAAACCTAAAACAATACTTGGAATACATTTCTCAATAGGTTGTAAGCACATTAGCTGAAAGAGAAAGAATATTTGCTTTGCAAAACATTCAACATGCATCCAAATAAGAAGAAAAGACAAGAAATATTGAGAAATATAGTATGTTCACCGGAAATTATATCCACTAAGTAGAAAACTTTATAGATATTACACTTCATAAGCCTAGACTATATCCTGATAGCTTGATACACCAAAAAAGTTGAACCTCTCCTCCTTTCTAGACCTCTCCTTATACATGGAAAAGAGACTTGAATTTAGATCTCAGATCTTGAATTATATCATCAGTTCTTGATTACATTTAGATTACATTACTTTACCTCCAGTGAACTGAAGATTACATGCTGATTTGTAGGAGAAAAATATTCACACATGATTACCTCTTTAACTTTGGAAATATCACCCTGACAAACACACCATTGATGACTACTTTAAAGACACCTAAATGAAGTCAGATATTTTCTAATTCTTCAACTCGACTCATCCTTGATTTTTGAAACTAGAGTGGATCCCTCAAAACCTAGAATTTGATTTTGATTTCATGCCTGGAAATTTTGGAAAGATACTCTGCGACCTGTGTCTTTTGAATGATTTAAATTTGACTTAATATGCTCATTGTTTTCTTGGAAATAAAACTTGATATACTGCCACTTTTGAATGCTACATACCTGGAGATGTTTGATTTGATTGTTATTTTATCTGCCTAGAAATCTGAATTTGGATGATGATTTGTGCCTTCAAACCTGGAATCTGAAATTGATTGTTGATCCTCCTTGATCTGGTAGTATCCTGAGAGATATGATAATATCTTTCATTAAAAAAGAAAATGGCGTGATGGTGATGCAATGGCAGTCTGCCTTTATGTTATAGAGTGATTCTTTTGGATGTAACCTTAATCCATACTCGATCCTCAGTTGCTTGACAAATTTGCAACCTCAATCTTCTCAAACAAAACACAAAATCCTCAAAATGATTTCGATGAAACAAAAAAATTATGCATTTAGCACTAAAGTGCTTGCATGTTGACACTTTGACATTCCTGTGGGTGTTGAATGATCAATAGGACAAGAAAAATATAAACCTTTTCCACCTGTAATCTTACCTTGATGGTGAACACCTGGGAGTCCACTTGGTTCTTGAGCATTGGCATTCAAAGGGAACTGGTCTATGCACGTGAAAATGATCTCGTGGACACTCTTCAACACATGTTGTCTTTGTTTAAGCTGTCAAATCCTGCCATTGTATCGCTTGAGACCTCCACACTACTGCTTTGGCGTTGAACTTCACACTTGTGTGTTTTCATTTTTCTTGCATAGTGGTGGTAATCCCACATGCATAGGAAAAAAAATGCTTGATGTGTTTATATATACAAAGGTTTCTACACTTAGAGGACATGTGGTGCACTTGGACCGTGGCTTTGTCGTGGGCTCACTTCTCGACGCCTTGTCACTTGAATTTGGGCTGGGTGTCAGTTGCTTCATTGTGACTTGGCACATACATATGATGAACGTTGGCTCTCGATTGTATGGATGATTCATAGGCCATTTTTTTTTTTCAATATAACCCTCAGTCCCATGAATAGAAAATGGGCTTGATGTTTGGTCTCGAGCGCTTAAGATCTTGGCCTTTCGAGCAGGTTTGGAGATTGGTCCGGTGGTCAGGCTCACAAATGACTCAAAGATTCAATCCGGGGTTATGCTTTGATAAGCTCAAAACCTTTTACTATAACGAAGTGGATCTTACAAAGTAAATAAAAAATTATAATTTTAAAATCATTTACTTTGTTTGAAGAAAACATGTTTAGGATATTTTAAATGAAGTGAGAGAATAGAAGGATAGGTCTTTGGGCCCAGGTGTATGAAATTCGTAAGATGAGATTTGAGACTTATAGGAAGCTTAGTAAAACATACACAAATAATTTAGGCATAACGACATGAACCAGATGGGGGTTTGAAAGATGGATAGCTTAGTGAATTATGATGCAAAGGATAAGTAGCTAGCAAAATAGAACTTGTAGGAACAATGTTTTTCGGTGTTGCAAGAATGACATCATTCTTGCAACAAGGCACAATTTTGACATGCATATTTAGGTGTTAACACTGGCTCCAATTGGGGATGATTCCCTCCCAGTGAGGCATCAAGAACTTGTAGACCCTGTGCCTTTGTTTACCACTGCAACCTGTCCTTGCAACCGCCCAACTGAAACAACAATTCTACAAACTGAAAATGAATAGACTTGATTCCAGTGTCTCCATTGGGCTATGGAGTCATTATTACTGACTAAAAACTAACAATTACATGCTCAATATGGTGAGATTATTCAAAAACCTACCTACTCCTAACCAACAAAAGTCAAATCGATCATGTAATATGGAATCTTCAGTGCAACTATGTCAACAACTGCCTCATAAGATGGGCTCCTTTCATGCCTTTGATCAAAATAAAGAAAATTTCAAACAATAGAAACGTATAAAAAAACCGAGGCCCATTCTTACAGTTCAACAATTCTATCCCCAAAGAATTAAAGAGATAAGATTATAAAATTCATTATGAATCCATGTAGATGGCCACTGGATCTTGAATAATTTGACAAATCTCCCACTGATACAATGGACCATATGGATGATCTGTAAGTTATGCTTCATATGTGAGACCGAAATCCTTTTGACCTCCTCGAAATAATTCATGAACATCATATGTTTCATTACAACCAAAGGAAACAAAATCCTTTCGAATATGTTGACATATTTATGGTGCATAATATTCTTTATCATATTTTGCATTAACACTATAGTCATCGGAATGGGAAGGAAACACATTACTTTCATCAACTTCAAAAGCAAGGACATCATGTACAATCAAATCTTCATCCAACTGGACTGTCTCTTCATCTCCCTCATTGTCTTCGAATGAATCAGATGCATAGTTTTCATACACAGGTCCATTGATAGGAGATTCTATATGTGTTGATGCAAAAATCTATTTGTTTGAATCTTCCTCATACTCATAAAAAATAGGTGGATCTTCCTTGAATATTTGACCAACAACTTTGTCTGTGCATAAAATATTAGAAACATCTGATGTAAAAGCAAATGTGTCTACCATATGGTTGTCATCAACTCAATTTGTAAAATTATCAATCAAATATTCCTCCATCTTTTCGATGGAACTATTTCTTTCAACAACAATTCCTTTGTTGTCCATGATAATTGAACACTGAATATGGAGCTCAAATTCCTCACAACAATGCTAAAAAGGGTACTCATTAGAAAAAAAAATATTGCAATGGTTATGAAAGGCAACATGAAAATATTTTAAAGAAGATATACTGGAAGGAGGTAAGGATCAAAACCATTCCTGTGCCTTTCCCTCTAATAAGTACATGGACATTTTCATTAAGTGATCCAGGATGTTTTTCGTCAGGAGACTTATTAAAGAACTGTATTAAATGAGCATAAACTAACGTACACCATAAAGAAGGAAAATCTCAAAAGGAAAGAGACATAAGCATGAAATATGAACACAAAGAACTTGATAATGGAGTTCGTCCCTGGTGGACTACGTCTCCGGGTCCTACTCTCAAATGGGTAGGTATTTTTATTAACTCGACAAAAGAATTGGGAAAAATACATAAGTATACCTCATTATGGAGTTAAGCTACAAAATATTTTCCCTGATCAAAAAACTAACACCATCACTACGTTCGTGACGTCGTTTTACCTAAAAATGACTATCTCCACGCCTCAATCTGAGTCAGACACTTTCTGGCCCAAGATGCCCCTTGCCTCGATTTGCATGCCACTGCTCTTGCAATAAATGACTGGACCATCTAGAATTTACTGCCAAAATATCAAAAATCAAGCCCAAGTCTGTACCGTACAGACACTCTTGGTCTGCCCCTTCTCTGTCCTGAACTTTGTCTGGAAGCCCCTTTTTATACAAATTGGTAGCAGTTATGCATTGATTGAGTTTGTTTGCATACTTGTTGATTGGCCAATTTTAAGTCATAGGTTGTTGGGGAGGTTCCAAGGTCGAATCCCATGGACCTCCATTTCTTTTGGCAAGTTGTTACAATAGTTGGCATGCAGCTAACTTAGGCAGGCGACCTTAATTGGCGGAACAGTTAGATCTGGCGAAAATTTGGCGGAATACCACTAAATTGGTAGAGATCCCGACGAAGATTCTGGCGACGGTTAGTTTGGCGGTTTATGAAATATGCCACCAAATCTGGTGGAACCATCGCCAGATTTGGCAGCATATGTATTATATATATATTTTTTAATTTTTGGTCACGGGGTGTCATTGTGCATTTTGGGGGTGCCACGTGGTGCCCTCTTATTGGGCCATGTGGCATCCATTGATTCGGCCACCTGTGCATGATGACATCACCTAGGAAACGTGTCACCTTCTAGGTGGTGCCATGTGGCATCACCTGGGGGTGCCATGTGACAATTTTTTACTGGTCCACGTGGCACCCTAAAAAGTCCAAATTTGAGTGACACGTGGTAGCCTCTGGTGCTACCACATGGCATGCTGATGTCATCATGAAACATGTCACCCTATGTGATTGCCACGTAGAATGTACGGATGTTGAAATCATTAGTACTGATGCTGACGTCAACAACACATATGTTGACTCATCCCTGCTTACTGGGCTAGGTTGACCTCTTATATATTTTGATCTGTAACTTCGTTTGACGATCCATTTGCGCCATTAGAAATCTTGCGATGCGCTCTTCACGATCATGCCATTTAATTGAGTTTTGGGAACTTTTATTTTTTTCCCATTTGCTGTCTGCTGAAGTTATTCTGAGCGTTCTAATTTTTTCTTAGTCTTCTCTGGATCCTTTTTGTAACATAACCACTACGAAGATCAAAATTTTTCGTTTATTTCTCAACGATCAGAATCCCCAGAGTCCTACGGGGCTTAGCGCAGACCATCTCTTTCCTTTATCCACGTCCGCTCACATGCCCTTTTCTTCTTTCGCGGGCCGAAGGATTCTAACGTCCTTCTATTTCCTATCTGGAAAAATTCTGCATCCACAGAAGCTCTCCATTAAATCTCCCCTTTAAAAAGGAACATCGGACTATGCGAGGTCGCGATTCCCGTGATCACGTATTTGTGTCTTGTGATTTCCCCGAAACCCGATGTAGGTCAAACGCTGACCCTTTGCGTCCCTATCGGGGTTTCTCCTGTCATGAATTCGACACTTGCGAGGTCAATGACACTCACATTTTCAACCCCCGAACCCCGATGGACCAAAACACTAATACGTGCCTTGACGGGTTTGCCTTTCTGGTTAAACTCCGGCCCACATGACCGCTAATCCATAAGACCACGGTCTTAGCTCCTGTCGGTGTTTCGGACTTCCCGGGATCAAAGTGTATGGACACTTTGTTCTCAGGATCCCCGATCCTCCGATACACCGTTGCGCTGACGTACACAAGGGTTGACCTTTCAACGATACCCTCACCTGTCGCCTTTTCGGATATCGCGGGAGCAAAGTGTATGGACACTTCGTTCTCAGGATCCCTGATCCTTCGATACCCGATACGTTTCTTTACACTCTAGCCCTCCTGGCTATGCCCTCGGTCTACGCGACCATCATCCACAAGACCTTAGCCTTATGTCTCCAATCGGGGTTCGGGCTTTCCAATGTCGCGATACACGTAACCACATGACTCACGATATGCTGAATCCCAATACGTTCACTCTTGGCTTATGCCCTTCCTAATTATAGCTTAGTCCATGTGACTTGCTCTTATATGACCACAACCATATGCACCTATCGGGGTTTTGGGTTTCTCAATGCCCCGATGTACATGTCCTCGAGACTTGCGATATGCCGATCCCCGATAAAATCTAGATCCTCCGACACGTGTCTTATCCGGGATCTACGGCTAGGATTTTCCTCGCTAATGCCTGTGGCCCACACTCCCTCAACGATTGGGAAATCACGTTTCAGAGACTCGTGATTTCAAATGCAATGGTTCACAGAACTTTCGAAGTTCTGGACCCTGATGTGGGGTGACACCTGTCCACCGTCGACTCTTCCATGGCCCACAAACCATAGCTGTCGGGATATCGTGTTTCACGATTTTGCGGTCCTTGATACACCGTTCCCTTGGTCTCTAGAAACCCCGAAGTGCCGAACTCCGACTTCCTTTGGATTCCTGACATGTGTTCTTCCCGAGATCCACGACTAGGATTTCCTCGGTGTTTCGAGACTTGAAAGGTCTCGGATTTCTTAACTCCTGGAACCCCGATACCTCAATATCCCGATGCCTTTCTGAATTTCCCCACTTGTCAACTCGAATCCCCGGTATCCGATATACCGATGAATTCTCAATCTCTCCACGTGTCCTCACAAACGGGCGGCCTTGATCTCGTCGGGATTTCGAGACTTATAGTGTCCCGATTCCCTCAACATCAGGATCTCCGATATCCCGATGGCCAGCATCCCGACTCTCTAGTAGTTCACGAAGATAGAGGGAAAAAGGGCAAGGTATGTAATGCCCTCGTTGCTTCCGTTAATCTAACGGTCGTGAATGGCTATGGGTCACCCGACGAGGTCTCATTTGTCGATTTGTTACATATCCCTACACTGCTACCTCGGAACCTTAAGAGGGTCATTCCTCCTTGTACAGGGTTAATAAGACTTGCGCGACCAAGTCCTTTTTCTGGGTTCTTGGTAAACCTTTCTAAGAGGGGAATCTCTATGAAGAGATCTAATCCAGGGCATTCCTGGAAACAGACAAGGGAAACAAACTCCCGAGGATGGACTGGAAGTCTAACTTGGTTCAACTCATGCATAATCAAATCCATTTATCAACATAAGTCATGCATGGTCTCCTCTGTTATAAGCATATATCTATTCATTCTTATCAAACACTGCGTAGACATTCTAATACTGAAATCATTCACAATTCCATAGTTCCATGAGCATATATATATACATATATTAGTCTATGAATTTCAAGATGCAATATATATAAACACTTATCAGAAATGACGCTAAAAGTAGGGGCAACTGCTGAGAGGGGTGCTCGTTTCCACCCAACCGTAGGCATAGTGACTCCCAACGGATTTACCACTAGCCACCCCCAAGCTGAGACCACGATGCTTTGAGACTGCGTCTCTCTGTCTGCCAGTGACCAGGAGCGAAGGTTGCAATCCTTCCTCTCTGCTATCACTCCCTCTGCGTAATGCTAGAGTTCCCCTCACGTCTGCCCTCCTAATCGCTTCTGCCATACACCTTATCCTCTCGCGAGGTTGCGTGCGACACGATTACCCTTGCGCCGATCAGGTATGATGGCTCTACGGACGGGTGGTTCACCATCCCATTCCTCATCAAGCCATCTGCCTACTAGCCTGCGAGGCATTGAATTTTCAGGGCCAGCGAGCCGCTTTTGGTTCTCCGGGCCAGTGGAGTCCAAATACGATATTTAATTCTCGGTGGGAGTTAATGCCACCCTTTCAGGTGCCCTCCACCGCCATCGTGGTCTCTTTTTCTGCACATCCCCTCTCAGCAGTCCTGCAATAAATTCAAAATATCATTCACATTCATTGACCTTTTCCTCAAGGTCCCTTTACATCACATATTCACATTTATGAGTTTTCCATAGTTCTTGGCCAGTCTAGTTATATTTTCAAGCTGGGGGAAACAAGGTGTTACAATTCCCTCCCCCAAAAAGGGAACATCTCCCTCGATGTTCTTAGCTACTAACATGAATTTCATGTACAGAAGTAAACAAAATCGGATATGCCTGTCTCATGGCATCCTCCATTTCCCATGTAGCCTCATCTGGGCCAAAATGTTTCCACTGCACCTTGACCTGTGCAATGGT
>ML814407.1:45982-61316 GCA_009831015.1 Picea engelmannii | reverse complement strand
CTCTTCTTTCGTCAGACTCTTCATCTCTGTTGTGGGAGCCTTCTCCCACCTCTTGGTGAGTCACCATACTCTGCGTTTGTAGGTTCCCGCGGTTGATCGTCCGCTTGAGTGAAAAGACAAACGCTGGATATTAGTCAAGAGTTAAATACAATTTATAATTTGCGCATAATTCATAACTCTTTCACATGTATACACAGTCGGCTTCTCATTTTCCAAGTTTTTAATCCTGGACAAGAGAGTTAAGTCAGGGGGGTTACTCCTCATAGGAGTGCTTCAAATGGAGTTTATGCGCGACTCATGCATGAGCCCAATTAGGCCTAGTGTTGTAACCATGCTCTGATACCAATTTGTAACATACCCACTACGAAGATCAAAATTTTTCATTTATTTCTCAACGACCAGAATCCCCAGAGTCCTATGGGGCTTAGTGTAGACCATCTCTTTCCTTTATCCACGTCCACTCACAGGACCTTTTCTTCTTTCGCGGCCCGAAGGATTCTAACGTCCTTCTATTTCCTATCTGGAAAAATTCTGCATCCACAGAAGCTCTCCATTAAATCTCCCCTTTAAAAAGGAACATCGGACTTCGCAAGGTTGCGATTCCCGTGATCACGTATTTGTGTCTTGTGATTTCCCCGAAACCCGATGTAGGTCAAACGATGACCCTTTGCGTCCCTATCGGGGTTTCACCTGTCGTGAATTCGGCACTTGCGAGGTCAATGACACTCACATTTTCGACCCCCGAACCCCGATGGACCAAAACACTAATACGTGCCTTGACGGGTTTGCCCTTCTGGTTAAACTCCGGCCCACATGGCCGCTAATCCATAAGACCACGGTCTTAGCTCCTAACAGTGTTTCGGACTTCCCGGGATCAAAGTGTATGGATACTTTGTTCTCAGGATCCCCGATCCTCCGATACACCGTTGCGCTGACGTACACAAGGGTTGACCTTTCAACGATACCCTCACCTGTCGCCTTTTCGGATATTGCAGGAGCAAAGTGTATGGACACTTCGTTCTCAGGATCCCCGATCCTCCTATACTCGATACGTTTCTTTATGCTCTAGCCCTTTTGGCTATTCCCTCGGTCTATGCGACCATCATCCACAAGACCTCAGCCTTATGTCTCCAATTGGGGTTTGGGCTTTCCAATGTCGCGATACACGTAACCACAGGACTCACAATATGCCGAATCTCGATACGTTCGCTCTTGGCTTATGCCCTTCCTGATTATATCTTAGTCCATGTGACCTGCTCTTATATGACCACAACCATATGCACCTATCGGGGTTTCGGGTTTCTCAATGCCCCGATGTACATGTCCCCGGGACTTGCGATATGCCGATCCCCGATAAAATCTGGATCCTCTGACACATGTCCTATCCGGGATCTACGACTAGGATTTTCCTCACTAATGCCTGTGGCCCACACTCCCTCGACGATTGGGAAATCGCGTTTCAGAGACTCGTGATTTCAAATGCAATGGTTCACAGAACTTTCGAAGTTTCGGACCCCGATGTGGGGTGACACTTGTCCACCGTCGACTCTTCCGTGGCCCACAAACCATAGCTGTCGATCGTGTTTCGCAATTTCGCGGTCCTTGATACACCGTTCCCTTGGTCTCCAGAAAATCCGAAGTGCCGAACTCCGACTTCCTTTGGATTCCTGACACGTGTTCTTCCTGAGATCCACGGCTAGGATTTCCTCGGTGTTTCGAGACTCGAAAGGTCTCGGATTTCTTAACTCCTAGAACCTCGATACCTCAATATCTCGATGCCTTTCCGAATTTTCCCACTTGTCAACTCGAATCCCCGGTATCCGATATACGGATGAATTCTCAATCTCGCCACGTGTCCTCACAAACGGGCGGCCTTGATCTCGTCGGGATTTCGAGACTTATAGTGTCCCGATTCCCTCGACCTTAGGATCTCCGATATCCCGATGGCCAGCATCCCGACTCTCTAGTAGTTCACGAAGATAGAGGGAAAAAGGGCAAGGTATGTAATGCCCTCGTTGCTTCCATTAATCTAACGGTCGTGAATGGCTATGGGTCACCCGACGAGGTCTCATTTGTTGATTTGTTACATATCCCTACACTGCTACCTAAGAACCTTAAGAGGGTCATTCCTCCTCGTACAGGGTTAATAAGACTTGCGCGACCAAGTCCTTTTTCTGGGTTCTTGGTAAATCTTTCTAAGAGGGGAATCTCTGTGAAGAGATCTAATCCAGGGCATTCCTGGAAACAGACAAGGGAAACAAAATCCTGAGGATGGACTGGAAGTCTAACTTGGTTCAACTCATGCATAATCAAATCCATTTATCAACATAAGTCATGCATGGTCTCCTCTGTTATAAGCATATATCTATTCATTCTTATCAAACACTGCGCAGACATTCTAATACTGAAATCATTCACAATTCCACAGTTCCATGAGCATATATATATATACATATATCAGTCTATGAATTTCAAGATGCAATATATATAAACACTTATCAGAAATGACGCTAAAAGTAGGGGCAACTGCTGAGAGGGGTGCTCGTTTCCACCCAACCGTAGGCGTAGCGACTCCCAGCGGATTTACCACTATCCACCCCCGAGCTGAGACTACGATGCTCTGAGACTATGTCTCTCTGTCTGCCAGTGACCAGGAGCGAAGGTTGCAATCCTTCCTCTCTGCTATCACTCCCTCTGCGTAATGCCAGAGTTCCCCTCGCGTCTGCCCTCCTAATCGCTTCTGCCATACTCCTTATCCTCTCGCGAGGTTGCGTGTGGCACGATTACCCTCGCGCAGATCAGGCCTGACGACTCTACGGACGGGTGGTTCACCATCCCATCCCTCATCAAGCCATCCGCCTGCCAGCCTGCAAGGCATTGAATTTTCAGGGCCAGCGAGCCGCTTTCGGTTCTCCGGGCCAGTGGAGTCCAAATACGGTATTTAATTCTCGGTGGGAGTTAACGCCACCCTTTCAGGTGCCCTCCACCGCCATCGTGGTCTCTTTTTCTGCACATCCCCTCTCAGCAGTCCTGCTATAAATTCAAAATATCATTCACATTCATTGACCTTTTCCTCAAGGTCCCTTTACATCACATATTCACATTTATGAGTTTGCCATAGTTCTTGGCCAGTCCAGTTATATTTACAAGCTGGGGGAAACAGGGTGTTACACTTTTTGGATCACGCCTTCCCACCAAGAGATTTTTGGACCACCAAAAGATTTCATTAATCAACTAGTAAGTGAGGGAAGAGTTCCCTCACCTTATCCTTCTCAATCCACTTTTCCTTGCTTGGATGTGTGCCCTTTAAGCCTACTCAAAGATAATCAACATCACCCCTGCGTGAAGTCCTCGTTCTTCTGTCCAGGATGATATCTTCCTGTAACTCATCCAAGTACTCATGTGCAAACTCATCAAATGAAGGTATTGAAAATCCCTCATCCTAATGCGTGATCATGGGAGGCTAAAAAAGTTTCAAGTTCTCTATGTTCACAACTGAGTAGATCTACATATAAGGTGGAAGATTTAAATGTAAAACATTAGTGCCATTTTTCTCCAAAATAGTGAAGGGACCATATCGGATGGGCTTGAGTTTCTTGCCTTCACCCTTCAATCATTCCTTGCTGTTGTGAAGCCATACCCAGTCTCCAACCTGGAATTGATGATCAACCCTGTGCTTGTTGTGTAGAGATTTATACTGTGCTTGAATCTTCTCCAACTGTTCCTTGACTGCTTGGTGTATCTGCTGAATCCTCTAGATGAACTTGCGAGCTCTTTCCTCTGTTCATTCTTCATTCACATCAGCATCTTTCCCATACATCAATTCCAAAGGAACCTTTGGTAGGTACCCGAAACATGTCTCAAAAGGTGAACTCTCAGTGGATAAATGTAAATCTCGATTATAAGCATGTTTTACATAAGGTATTTGTTCATCCCATAACTTAGGATGTTTGTTGCAGTATCCTCAAAGAAAAAGTACCACTATTCTGTTTACCACCTCTGTCTGTCAGTGAAAAGTAGTGCTCCTCTTCAATTTGGTGTCCATCATTTTCCACAAACTATTCCAAAAATCCCGAAGGAATCGAGTATCTCGATCTGAAACAATGGACATGGGTAATCCAAAGTGAACCCAAACATGCTTTAAAAAGAGATTAACAGTCTGCTTAGTAGTGATATACTTTTTACATGGCATTAAGATACACATCTTGCTGAACCTAACCACTACGACATACAAATAATCATGACCCCCTTTGGTCATTGTTAAATCCCCTACAAAATCCATGGAGACACTTTCCCATGGATGGGATGGAACAGGAAGTGGTGAGTATAGCCCCAATTTTCTATTAGTGGGCTTACAAGTAGAACACATCACACACCCCTTTACATATTTAGTTATAATTTCTTTCATTTGAGGCCAATAACAAAACCTCTGTAAATGAGCCATAGTTTTTCCTACCCCAAAATGCCCAGACACAAGAGAAGTATGAGCTTCTCGTATCACATGGACTCGTTCACCTGTAGGAATACATAGCTTCCCAATATGATAGAGTAAGTTTCCCTGCAAACAATAGTTCTCTACCTGTGCACCATGGGTTAGCTTCTCATATACTTCTTTAAAATCTTCATCGATGGAATATTGTTCTACATAGCTATCAAGAGATAACGAAGTATTATTCAAAATAATAGAATCAACAATAGGAGGTCTAGAAAGCATATCGGCTACCTTGTTACTTGTACCCTTCTTGTACTTGATTACCAAATGAAATTGTTGTAGAAAACCCATCCATATGTAGTGCCAAGATTGTTGCAGTTTGGTCTGTGCTTCAAGATACTGTAAGGGCTGGTGATTTGTATGTATGATGGTTTCCTTCCCTAACAAGTAATGCTTCCATTTCTTTACGCTTTGAGCTAATGCATACAACTCTTTATCATATGTAGGATATTTAACAACAACTTGATTAAAAGTTTCAGAGTGGTAACAAATAGGCTTACGATATTGCATCAATACTGCATCCATAGCATATCCGTTGGCATCTGTCTTGATCTCGAATGACTGTTGAAGATTCGACGGTGCTAATACTGGTGCGGTAGTGATCTTCTCCTTCAAAATGTTGAAAGCTTTTTGTTGCTTTCCTTCCCACTAAAAAGTGTCTTCACACTAGTTAAGGCATGCAAAGGAGCTGCTATAAAGGAGAAGTTGGGAATGAATCTCCTCCAATACTGGATTTCACCCAAGAAGCTTCAGACTTCGGTCACACTTTTTGGCTTAGGTCATTTCACAATTACTTCAATTTTGGAAGGATCAATCTTCAATTGTCCTCCTCCCAGGATATGACCTAAGTAGACAAGTGCAGTCTTGCCAAATTAACATTTAGAAATTTTCACATACAACTTTTCCCTTTACAAAGTATCCAATACTTGTTTTACATGCGTTACATGTTCATCTCGATTCCCAAGTCCCGCTGAAAAAAAGAATGTCGTCTAAATATACAATCACAAAGTCATCTAGGAAAGACCTAAATACATCATTCATCACACACATGAAAGTTGTCGGAGCATTGGAAAGCCCAAACGACATAACTAACCACTCAAACAATCCTTGTTTGGTTTTAAATACAGTCTTCCATGCATCCTGTTTTGCAACCTCGATTTGATGATATCCACTGCGCAAATCCACCTTAGTGAAATAAAAAACATTCTTCAACTAATCAAGTAAATCATCTATGCGAGGAAGAGGGTATCGATTTTTCACCGTGATTTTATTTAAGGCCCAGTAATCGATACACATTCGCCATGTGCCATCTTTCTTTGGCACCATCACGATCGAAGAACCACAAGGAGATGAACTTGGCAAGATGACCCCTTGATCCAATAAGCCCTATACTTTCTTCTTGATCTCTATCATCTCCACAACTGACATCCTGTACATGCCCACATTAGGCAAAGAAGAATTCTGCTAAAGATGTATCTCATGTTGGATTTCCCTCTTAGGAGGTAATCCATCTGGTTCCTAAAAAATATCATCATACTTAGAAACCATATCAATTAATTCTTGTTTATGATATGGATCACACCCTTGGAAAGCATCGGATGTACCGACATATTTCTCTGTGACAACCATGAGTACATATCTCTTAGTAGTGGTTACGAGTCTTTTCATTTGCCCTACACTAACAAGTGTCGTATTTACCCTCATGTTGTGAGCTCTAACAATATATTCCACTCCCCCTTTAGTAAGGTGGTATTTGTTCTCATGACAAAATAATACTACTTTTCTATCATAAAGACAAGGAATTCCCAACACTATGCCACATATATCAAGTGGTACAACATCCAAATCTACTTCATCAATCAACTTTGAAGTAATAGAAAATATGACCCTACATTGTTTGGTGACATTAAATTTTGCTTTGTCACATACCCAACCAAGAGGGTAAGGCTTTGGATGTGGTTTCGTTACAAGACCCATCTTCTTGACAAGTGCTTCAGATATTAAGTTTACTTGGGAACCCAGATCAAATAATGTATCTATCTTAGTATGTTTAGATACAACTCTTATATGAAATAACTCATTCCTCTTTCGKTCATCAACATGAGATTCATCACTGGAACTTGAACTAGCATGAAGAGAATCTTTACCTTGTACTCCAACCGTTGTGATCTTTCCTTCATCACCTGATTCAGAACCAAGWTCTTGCTGCATTGTAGCAACGGWCTTTGTCTTCCCCTTTCCACCAAACTGTTTTTTTTTTTTTTTCTAGATGCAGTTTCCAACAATGTTCTTCATCGTGACCGCTCTTCTTGAAATGAGTGCAAGATGGTTTTCCTCCTTCTCTCRTTACTGTAGTGGTCTTCTTGTCCTTCCTTTTGAACTTCTTGAAAGTCTTYTGTGGGAAATTGGAAGGTTTCTTCGTGGGATCTTCTTGAACATGTTTACCCCTGTTCTCAAGGTGAGTGGCTTGCACACAAACTTCGTGAAGACTAGTTGGGTTAAACAAGAGCAAAGTACGAYGGATATAACTGTGAAGTGCGYCGATATACTTCATTAAAGTTTCATAAGAATCCAAAGGAATATGTAATKCTAGAGATTTCTTCCTAAATTCTTCTGTGAAAGTTTGTATAGTCTGACCTTTACTTTGTCTCAATGTTTTCCATTCCATCATTGCTTTATGTAAATACCCTAATGGATAAAACTACTTCCTTATCTTTGTTTTAAATTCTAATCACGAGGAAAGAAGATTACCACAATTACTTATGTCCTGTAGCTTGATCTCCCACCATACGAGAGCAGTGCCTTCCAACTGAAGAGAATCCAGTTGCACTTTAACTTCCTCTTCGTCAATATGCTGAACTCGACAATATACTTCAACATGTCAGATCCAATTGTCTAACTTTTCAGGATTAGCATCTGCATTAAACATAGTTAAAGAAAACTTTACATCAAGCTTTAATAATGGTTTCTTAAAAGAGGCTTTATGGTTAGAATGCTGAGAGTGATGAAAATGCTCAAAGGAAGAAGAACTAGAGCTTGAAGGCGAAGAAGGAGGCTTAGGAGGGTCTCCTCCAGCCCCTTGGTTTACCGAAGCACCATCATCATATGGTGCTTCCTTTTTCTTCCCTTTCTTCTTCATCCTCTTCTCGTAATCTCCATACATTCATTCGACCATTTCTGACATGCGATAAAAGACCATGTGAAAGTTTTTCTCTTGTTCATCATGCTTTTCCTCTTCTGCCATCTTCTTCCTTCGAGATACATGACCAACTTCAGGATCGAAAGTATTAAGAGTTCCTTCACCCTGCTTATGCTTGGACCTAGTAAGCATTCATACTCAACAATTCAAGTCAAAGACAACTGCTCTGATGCCAACATGATCTAGGATCTTTTCGTCAGGTGACTTATTAAAGAACTATATTAAATGAGCATAAAATAAAGTACACCATAAATAAGGAAAAGCTAAAAAAGAAAGAGACATAAGCATGCAATATGAACACAAAGAACTTGATAACAAATTTCGTCCTTGGTGGACTACGTCTCCGGTTCCTTCTCTCAAATAGGTAGGTATTTTTATTAACTCCACAAAATAATTGGTCAAAATACATAAGTATACCTCATTATGGAGTTAAGCTACAAAATATTTTCTCAGATTAGAAAACTAACACCACCACTATGTTCGTGGTGTCGTTTTACCTAAAAATGCCTGTCTCCACGCCTCAATTTGAGTCAGACACTTTTTGGCCCAAGAGGCACCCTTGCCTCGGTTTGCATGCCACTACTCCTACAATAAATGATTGGACTGTCTCGAATTTTGTGCCAAAATCTCAAAAATTGCGCCCAAGTCCGTACCGTATGGACACGTTTGGTCTGCCCCTTCTGTGTCCCGAACTCTACCTGGAAGCCCCTTTTTATACAAATTGGTGGCAGTTATGCATTGATTGAGTTTGTTGGCGCGCTGGTAGATTGGGATATTTTAAGTCATAGGTTGTTGGGGAGGTTCTGGGGTCGAATGCCACGGACCTCCATTTATTTTAGCAAGTTGTTACAATATTTTGCGCGCTGCTAACTTTGGCAGGCGACCTTAATTAGGAGAATAGTTAGATCTGGCGGAAATTTGGCGGAATGCCACTAAATTGGCAGAGATCCTGGCGAAGATTTTGGTGATGGTTAGTTTGGCGGCTAACAGAATATGCCACCAAATATGGTGGAATCGCCACCAGATTTTGCGGCATATGTATTATATATATATATATATATTAATTTTTGGTTACGAGGTGTCATTGTGCATTTCGGGGGTGCCATGTGGCACCCTCCTATTGGGAAATGTGGCATCCATTGATTCGCCCACCTGTGCATGATGACATCACCTCAGACACGTGTCACCTTCTAGGTGGTGCCACGTGAAGCTTTTTTACTGGTCCACGTGGCACCTTCTAGGTGGTTCCACGTGAAATGTTTTTACTGGTCCACGTGGTGCCCTATAAAGTCTGAATTTGAGTGACATGTGGCAGCCTCTGGTGCTTCCACGTGGCATGATGACGTCATCATGAAACATGTCACCCTCTATTCTTTCCACGTAGACTATACGGATGCTGACGTCAGTGGTACGGATGCTAACTCATCCCTGCTAACTGGGCTAGGTTGGCCAAATCTTTGATCGCTTATATCTTTTGATACATAACTCCGTTTGACGAGTTGTTTTCGTTGTTAGAAAGATTGTGACATGCTCTTCGCGCTCATGCCATTTTAATTGAGTTTTTGGAACTATGATTTTTTCCCTTTTGTTGTCAGCTAAAGACATTCTGAGCGTTCTGATTTGTTCTTAGTCTTCTCTGGATATTTTTTAGATCATTAAGACATCCTCATGATGTATTCCCAACTGATACATGACTTCATGAAATTCAAGCAAATGATCTGCAGGATGATCATCTCTATCTTTTATAAATTTGGGCAAGCAATCTCCCCACTCATATACAATAGGAACAACATTCAGAAAACTAGGAACATCAGAGAAATTAAATGGAGCAATTTTTTTTGCCAAAATAACATCCATTCAAGTATCTGACATCTTGAGACCGTGGAGTTGCCACTGGATTCTTTAACTATTGAGTCGCCAGGTGAACAATCTGCAGTCTGAATCTGTCTAGCTTTTGTTCACCATAAAAAACTAGATCTGATCGTTGTCATTCTCCCAGGGAAAGATTGCTTTGTTACTATGTTCCCCAGCAACGATGCCAGAATATGTTCATCCTAAGGTATACACCTGACTGCTAAGTGAAGAACTAGGCCACCTCATTTGTTGGAATGATTGGTTTTTATAAGTTTGTTTTATTTGTTTTGATGGTTAGCTAATGGATGAGCTTCAAGGACATGGGTCTAGTTGGATTATTCAACAATAGTCACTACAATGTTTCGCTTAGCCAGTGGCATGCATTTTGGTGTAGCAGATAAAAGATATAAAAGTAGAACAGAAACACTGACAAGCATACAATTTGTCACTTGCAACTAGAAATTTTAGATCTAACACATTGCATTAAACCCGAAACAATACTTGGAATACATTTCTCAATAGGTTGTAAGAACATTAGGTGAAAGAGAAATAATATTTGCTTTGCAAAACATTCAACATGCATCCAAGTAAGAAGAAAAGACAAGCAATATTGAGAAAGATAGTTTGTTCACTAGAAATTATATTCACTGAGTAGAAAACGTTATATATTTTACACTTCATAAGCCCAGATGATATCCTGATAGCTTGATACACCCAAAAAGTTGAACCTCTCCTCCTTTGTAGTCCTCTTCGTATACATGGAAAATAGACTCGAATTCAGATCTCATATCTTGAATTATAGGATCAGTTCTTGATTACATTTAGATTACATTCCTTTACCTCCAATGAAGTGAAGATTACATGTTGATTTGTAGGAGAAAAATATTCACACATGATTACCTCTTTAACTTTAGAAATACCACCCTAACAACCAGACCCTTTATGACTACTTTAAAGACACCTAACTGAAGTCAGAGATATTCTAATTCTTCAACTCGACTCATCCCTTACTTGATTTTCGAAACTGGAGTGGATCCCTCAAAACCTGGAATTTGATTTTGATTTCATGCCTGGAAATCTAGGAAAGATGCCCTGCCACCTGTGTCTTTTGAATGATTTAAAATTGACTGAAGATGCTCATTATTTTCTTGGAAATAAAACTTGATCTACTGCCACTTTCGAATGCTACATACTTGGAGATGTTTGATTTGATTGCTATTTTATCTGCATAGAAATATGAATTTGGATGATGATTTGTGCCTTCAAAGCCAGGATCTGAAATTGATTGTTGATCCTCTGTGATCTGGTAATATCATGAGAAATCTGATAATATATTTCATTAAAAAAGAAAAGTGCGTGGTGGTGATGTAGTGCCAGTTTTCCTTTATGTTATAGAGCGATTAGTTTGGATGTAGCCTCAATCCATACTCAATCCTCGACTGCTTGACAAATTTGCCACCTCAATCTTCTCAAATAAAACACAAAATCCTCAAAACGATTTCGATCAAACAAAAAAATTCTGCATTTATCACTCAAGTGCTTGCATGTTGACACTTTGACATTCCTATGGGCATTGATTGATCAAGAGGAAAATAAAAATATAAACCTTTGCCACCTGTAATCTTACCTTGACAGTGAACACCTGGGAGTCCACTTGGTTCTTGAGCATTGGCGTTCATAGGGCATTGCTTTATGCACTTGGAAATGCTCTTGTGGACACTCTTCAATGTCTACTGGCTTTGTTTAACCTCTCAAATCCTGCCATTGTATTGCTTGACACTAGCACACTACTGCTTTGGCGTTGAACTTCACACTTGGGTGTTTTCCTTTTTCCTGCGTAGTGGCGGTAATCCCACATGCATAGGAAAACAAATGCTTGATGTGTTTATATATACTAAGGTTTCTACACTTAGTTGATGGGTGGTGCACTTGGACCGTGTCTTTGTCATGGGATCACTTCTCAGTGCCGTGTCACTTGAATTCAGGCTTGGTGTCCATTATTTCATAGTGACTTGGCACATGCAAATGATGAATGTAGTCTCTCGAATGTTGTTGTTGTGGTGGTGGAAGACATCCTTGGAGAGCATGCTCATAGAAAACACTTTTTACACACACAAAAAAATTCCCTTCTCAATGACAACAAGGGTTAGATCTCGGTTAGCTTACAAGAAAATGTAAGTTTTTCCCTCTGTTTCTATTTTACTGAGATCGCACAGAGCGCATGACAAAGAGCATATGCATACAAGAAAACCCTTTCAGCTATGTTTTTGTTTTATTGAGATCGCATAGAACACAGGGAAAATAACATATACATATAAAAAAGAGTAGTGATATTGAAATAAACAAAATAAAACCAAAATAAAATTGAAATATTATCTCTGTAAAAATTTAAAAGGGCATATTCAAGATTTATACCTTCGGATCTGACTGAAGTGGTAGTATTTTGGGAAAATAAAAACCTTTTCGATTGAAAGTAAAGGCATTCCTAATTGAAGCGAGCACTATGGACACAATGGAATACTCCTATGAGCCCAAAAATGTACATAAATGGAAGAAACCAGAGTGCGGAAACACAACTTCATGATCTCGATCTACAACGAGAGCGGGTCTTCAAATGCGCTTTGATACCATGTTTGACAACACATGTATTACAACATAGGACGGACACCTTCAATAACCAATCACACAACCAGATCAAAGATCAACATACCAATGTTTTTATGTGGTAAAACGCCTATGGGCAAACATTCACGACCCCAATCAACATGACCACTTGGAGCAATTTATTAATGCAAAATAAAATATTACAAAGATATTTACAAGAGAGTTTCTCACAACTGATCACCGACATACGAACCTCCATGCTCTTTAAATAAAGATCATTGACCAATTGGGTGTTAAACCATGAAACGATGTAGCCATTAAGATCAAGGAGAATATGAGCCGCCAGATCACTCTATTTCAAGAACTTATCGTGATCGTTGGATTACCTAACTACAAATGCATACTAATGAATACTAAAGAAACACACTTTTACTCACCGACACATTATACCAACTTGATCTTAACTAAATCCTAAGTGTCTAAATGTACTAACAAGTTAAATATACCAACGAGGTCCCAATTGAAGAGCTCATCAAAATCAATGAAGTATACCTAGGCTCCATGATTTGAAATAATACAGGGGCCAACAATGTTTTGGTACAACAATGATCCTTTTGGGAAATTAGATAATGGGAACTAACATTATTTTGGGAGGACACATGACAATAGGAGCCCATAATCAAACTCAATCCCCTTCTCCAATGGACCAAGGACATTCTTAAAGATTTTTTTTTCTATACGTCAATATATACTGGAATGGGGTGGAGGATGAAGGTCCTCTAGCAAATAGAAATTGGGTTGTGAGAGACTCTTGGCCCTCTCAACTCTCTCCTGCTGTTATAAACCTTTTAGACTCATGTTTGAGAAATAAACAAATAAGTAATCAAGATGGGGAATATATAATTTGATGGGGGACTCAATGCAGTGGAGATTTCAACATAAAAGGAGCCTATGAATGGGTAGCCAATCATTCCTCCTTGATTTCATACATCATTTGGAAGAATGTTTGGAACATTGAACTCTGGCCAAAAATTTCCTCCTTTCTTTGGCTTCTGACCCAAAGGAAAACTCTTCACTAGTAGGGGTTTCTAAGGACCATTAATTTGCTACATGTGTGGACAACAAGAAGAAACGACAAAGCATCAGTTCAATAATTGCATTGAGGTCAATCAATTGTGGGACATGTGTGCTTCCATCTTCAAACTAATTGACACAAACATAACCAATATCAGACTCACTCTAGGGAATTGGAAACAAAGGCCCTTCAACAACATCATCCTCAACAAGGCTTGGCATATATTCTTGGCCACCTTCTCTGGTTGATTTGGAAGGAAAGAGAAAAATGAATCTTGAAACAACAATTTCGGACAAGGGATGATATTTTGATGACCATCCAAGAATCAATTAAGGAATCTGTCAATTCCAAGTCTTGGTCAAAGGAAGCAAAAGTGGTGCAAGGAAGAGAGCAAGTAATTTTCTCATCATGGAAATTTAAACTAAGACAAGAAGGTAGGGATAATCCAACCAGGAAAGAAAATCCCTTTGGGGAAAAATTCGAAAACCCCCCACTAACATTCATCAAATTAAACTTTTATGGCGTTGCCAAAGGTAATCCAATGCTCACAGGAGTAGGGGGAGTTTTCAAAGGTTACAAGGGTGAAATTTTGTTTGTATATGCTAGCTATCTAGGTAGGAGCACCAACAACGTAAAAAATCTAGATGGTGTAGTTAAGGGGCTCACATTAATCATAGATCTAACTTACCACAACATGGTGGTAGAAGGAGACTCTGTCATCATTATCCTATCCCTCACAAAGCTTCTATATGGCTCTAATCCCAACAAGATCTCAACTAATTGGTAGCTATGTTGAAGACTGACATGAATAGACACTCTGCTCAATCAATTCTGAACAATCCAAATCTCTCATGCTTGTAGAAAAGTGAATGGGCAGACATATTGCCTAGCCATTTCAGGGGTCACCTCAAAAGAGCATAACCTCAACTTTGATTGGCATTCTCTGGATAAGGTTGATTTGTGATCATAATGCATTGAGATAAACATGATGGAAATCAACCCATTGTATGGGGTGAGGGACTGTGGTGTATACACACGTGTTAAGTGGTGAGAGAGACGTCAGACACGTGTCCCATTGATCATGTTCAACAATCAAGGTAGAGGGTGGTAAGTATAGGTGGTTTCGTGCTATCACATGAAAATTTGAAGTGGCTATACGTAAGGACAAAGGGTTCTCATTCTAAGGCATGCAATTCTATTCCATTGTTAATGTCATTAAAGTGAGGATTGTTGGTAGAAGCTCTCAACTCTGTGGTGCTCTTATAATAATAATGGTAAGTACTTCCCCCCCTGGTTATTTTGCATGAACATTCTCATGAGAAGACTTGGGTGAATTATGGTTGAAGGTGCACTCTTAGGATTTAAGTATGATGGCTTGGTCAAGCTTCTCTGTTTTCCTAAGGTTGAGGTTTTAGTTTCCTCTCTGTACGAGACCATGTTCTTAGCTAAAGAAGGTTTTTTGTGGGCTAATACATGTCGAGTTTTCTTCGTTTCTCCCTTTTTGAGGCCCATTCTTGTCAGTTTCTGAGGGAGGGGGATTCCTTTGTCTGTTTCATTAGTTTGTTCTGATGGGCAGATTCCATTCATCCTTTGGCCTGGTGCATCACCCTTAGTGATATAATTGGGAATAGGGTGTAGGATTACCCTGTTCAAGCACCGAATAAATTACACGTCTCGTTCATACTATGATGTAAAAAACACCTATCCATGCAATAAGATATCTCTCCTTATATATATATATATATATATATATATATATATGAACCCTTAGTAAGAAAACCGTAAAATGTTTAGTGAAAATTTTGTAAAAATTTCAAATTTCTAAGAATTTTATATAACATCTATAAAATTTTGGCGATTTTAAGGTAAAATAATTTTATCCTATAGAATTTGGGCGAATAATTTTTAGAAAATTGGAAATTGGTGAATATTCTTTTGGGAAAAAACATGGAAAATTAGCCTATTGAAATACTTTTTGTTATTAATATTTTTTTTAAATGCCAAGTGTCAACTCCATGTTTAACACAGAAGGAATTACACATCTCCCTCATACTAGGTTGTAGGAAGTGCCTCTCGATGCAAAAATTGTCCAAATTCACCATGGAATGTT
>ML814407.1:4360-31836 GCA_009831015.1 Picea engelmannii | reverse complement strand
CCCCCCCCGAAAAAAGAGGTGACGTTGGAAGCACCACCTTTTGTTTTCGAGGTTAGATTTTAAGGTTTTTGTCTACAACTTTACATATCATAGTTGTAAGATTTTGTAGTTTTAACTTAAAAAAGAAAAGGGTGCTATCAATAGAACCATTTTTGAAATGAGGATAAACATAACTATTAAATGTGACCTATAAAAAAATGAGAACTTTGGAGGGTTCTCGTCAAGTAAAAACTATGTTTTAAACAAGATGCACCATCACAACCATGATATCATAACCAACAATAATATGAAACCAATAAATAAATAAGGCAACAATAAGCCTCTTCGAGCAATAGAAATGACAACAACAAAATCCTTCAATAATTCAAGGTTACATCAAAGATTAAAAAGGTTTATAACCTCAACCCTAATATATTCTTTAGTGACAAGCTTGTGCTTCTACAAGGATTATTTTAAAAACAAACCCTTGGTAATTCTTGCAAAAACTCTAATCATCTATGAAAAGAATATAAAAAAGAAAAAAAATCTCACATTGAACCTACCATTGTTCCTTCCAACCCTCTTAAAATAGTCAACCAAATGCTTAGAGTGGAACTTCTTATCTTCCAACTATGCACCTAGAAAATGAAGTTCTCTTCTATTTATATGCTCCCTCCCTTTGTAAAATCTTGTATCAACCAACTCATTCATCCATTATCAATATACAATTATTTGTTTTATATAAATTTTAATTATTTAATGTTTTATATTAGATATTTCCATTATTGATATACAATTATTTATTTTATATAGATTTCAATTATTTAATGTTTTATATTAGATATTTTATTATAAATGAACTTTTATTCATTACATTGATATCACAACTCCCTTAAAGACACTTAATGCATTGCCCTCATCCCTAAGGAACAAAACCCGCTAACAACCAATATGTTTAGCCCCATAGCATTATGTAATGTTATATATAAGATAATCTTGAAGATCAGTGCAAACAGACTGAAGCCCATCCTCCACAACTTTATCTCCTTGGAGCAACGGGGGTACATGGAAGGAAGCTAGATTCTTGACGAGAATATCATTATTTCCCATGAAACTATCCACACCTGAAAAGTTTCCAAAACCCTTGGCACATTAATAAAGTTGGATATGTCCAAGGCCTACGACATCGTAGATTGGAGCTACCTTGGACAACTTCTTTTGGCCCTTGGATTTTCCCTTCTTGGGTCTCCTTGGTCATGAATTTTGTGTCCTCAAATTTCTTTTCTCTCCTTGTCAATGGTTCTCCCTCCAACATTTTTATCCCGTCACAGAGCACCCGACAAGTTGACCCCCTCTCTAATTTTATATTCATTTTGGCAGCCGAGAGCCTTGGAAGATCATTGAAATTAGTTGTTTGATTGGGCAATCCAAAATCTATTATCTTTCATCTTTATTTTTATCCTATAACCCATCTCGTGTTTTTCAATGATACCCTTCTCTCTGGTAGACCATCTTTCAGCAAGGATCCTTCTTTCAAACATGTCCTAGACACTTTCATGATGGCCTCTGGGGCTCTTATTAATCATAACAAGGTCCATATTTTCTTTCTTAATACCCCTCTTACTATCCAACTCAATATTTACCACTTGTTCGTCTTCCAAAGGAGATTCCTTTCAACCAAATATCAGGCGGCTCCCCTCCTTGCCAATTCTCTCCAAAATGCCTCTTGGGAGGACCTTCTTACCAAGCTAGAAGACAAACTTAGCAGCTAGACCTTCCACTCTTGTAATTTTTCAGGAAAAATAACTCTCCTCAAATTGGTTCCACAATCCATGCCCTTGTACCTATTTTCATATCTTGCAACCTTGACAAAAATCCTAAAGGCCATTAGGTCCCTTCAACGAGATTTTCTTTGGTGCAGACCAAATACAGATTGTAAATGGGCCCTAGTGGCCTGGGATACTATATGTCTCCCCAAGTGGTATGGTGGGTTGGGTATTAGGGATTCACTGATCATGAGTAAGGTTTTTGCGGCCAAGACCTGGTGGAGGTGGATTAAGAAACAAGGGGAGCTGTGGAGTAGGATATGGAAGGTTAAGTATGGCAATGAGGTCCCCAATGAAGAGCTCATCAAACTGAATGAAGTATGCCTAGGCTCCATGATTTGGAATAATATAGGGGCCAACATAGTTTTGGTACAACTACAATCCTTTTGGGAAATTATATTAGGGGACTAACATTTTTTTGGGAGGACATATGGCAATAGGAACCCATAATCAAAATCAATCCCCTTCTCCAACAGGCTAAAGAAATTATTCAAGACAATTGCTAGTTATACGTCAATCAGTACTAGCATGGGGTGGAGGAAGAGGGTCTTCTAGCAAACAAAAAGTGGGTTGCGAGAGACTCTTGGCCCTATTAGCTCTCTCCTGTTGTTATAAACCTTCCAGAATCCTTTATGCGGAATAAACAAACAAGTAATTGAGAGGGGCATGACATAATTCGATGGGGGACTCAAGGCAGTGGATATTTCAACATAAAAGGATAATATGAATGGGAATCCAATCATTAGTCCTTAATTTCGGACATCATTTGGAAGAGGTTTGGGAACATTGAACTCTGGCCAAAAATTTCCTCCTTTCTCTAGCTTCTGACCTGAAGGAAAAATCTTACCTAGGATCGCCTCACTAATATGGATTTTTAAGGACCATCAATCTGCTACATGTGTAGACAACAGGAGGAAATAACAAAGCATCTTTTCAACAATTACATTGAGACAAATCAACTGCGGGATAGAGGTACTTCCATATTTAGACTGTTTCATAGAAGTAGAACCAGTATTAGACTCACTCTAGAGAATTGGAAACAAAATACCTTCTACAACATCATCCTCAACGAGGCTTAAGATATCTTTCTTGGCCACCTTCTTTGGTTGTTTTGGAAGGAAAGGAAAAAATGAATCTTCAAACAACAATTTCAGACAAGAGATGATATCTGGATGACCATCTAGGAATCAATTAAGGAATCCATCAACTCCAAGGCTTGGTCGAAGAAAGTAAAAGTGGTGCAAGGAAGAGAACATATTATCTTCTCAGCCTGGAAATTTAAACTAGGACCAGAAGGAAGGGATAATACAACCAGGAAAACAAATCCCTCTCCGCGGAAATGGGCAAGCCGCCCACCAACATTCATCAAATTTAACTTTGATGGTGTTTCCAAAGGTAATCCAGGGCTCACAAGAGTAGGGGGATTTTTCAAAAATGACAAGGGTGACATTTTGTTTGTAAACGCTAGCTATCTAGGCAAGAGTACCGACAATGAAAAACAACTAGATGGTATAATTAAGAGGCTCACATTGGCCATAGACATAAACTACCAGAACATGGCGGTAGAAGGAGACTCTGCCATCATTATCCTAACCCTCACAAGGATTCTATGTGGCTCTAATCCAGACAATATCTCAACTAATTGGGGGCTATGTTAAATACTGACACAAGTATACACTTTTCTTAGTCAATTCTAAACAATCCAATCCTTGTATGTTTACAGAAAAAACAAATGGGCTAGCAGATTGCCTGGCCAACTTGGGGGTTGCATCAACATGGCATAACCTTAGCTTCACTTGGAATTCTCTAGACCATGTTGATTTGCGAGCATAATGAATTGAGATAAACATGGTGGACATCAACCCCCTAGATGGGGTGATTGAACATGGTCTATAATCAAGTGTTAAGTGATGGGAGAGACATCAGATAGGTGTCCCATTGGTCCTGTTCAACTGTCAAGGTAGACAGTGGAAAGTATAGATGGTTTCATGCTATCACATGYGACTTTGAAGTGGCTATAGGTAAGGACAAAGGGTTATCATTCCATATCATGCAAGTCTAGTCCGTGGTTAATGTCATTAGTGAGGAACGTTGGTTAAATCTCTCAGCTATGGAGTGCTCTTTTGATAATAATGGTAAGTACTTYCCCCCCCTAGTTATTTTGCATGAATTCTCTCATGAGACAAACTGAGTGGATTACAGTTGAAGGTGCACTCTTAGGATTTAAGTATGGTGGCTTGGTTAATCTTCTATGCTTTTCTAAGGTTGAGGTTTTGGTCTCCTCYTTGTGTGGGACTATGTTCTTAGCAAAAAATGGTTTTATGTGGCCTAATACAGGTTGGGTTTTCTCCTTTTCTCCCTTTTTGAGGCCRATTCTTCTTAGTCTTTCAGGGAGAGGGATTCCTTCATCTAGTTCGTTCGTTTGTTTGGGTCGGAAAAGTTCGTTCCTTCTTTGGTTTGGTGCATCACCCTCAATGACAGAATTGGCAATAGGGCACATACTTCCCCTGTTCAAGCCCACTTAGCCTTGGTCATTGTTTGGAAGATGGATTACCCTACCTAGCTTTGGTTCATACTTGAACCTCATCAATTTTTTCACTCTATTTCGGTTCTTCCCTTATGGTGTCTCAATTTTCCAGATGATATGACAACAATTATCCCTGAGCCTAGCATGACTGGTGCCAGGAAGCGAAGAGCTTCCAAGCCTCCACGACCCTAGTGCACTCCTGGTCATGCTCGGGTCACATGTGTAGAACGAGTCACTGAGTAGGATAGGAAACTATTCCACTCCAACACCACGTCACAATTTTAATAGAAATTGGACATATTTTTTAGTGAGACTAGGTAGTTGAGAGACCAAACCTCAAAACGACAGATTAAAAAGGAGTTGCATGAATGGATACTAGATACCAGATTTTCCAGATCTAGAGATACAAAGGTATTCATAGCGATGGAGTTCTATTGGATTTATAAAACCATCACATCTTTTTCCATGAAAGATGCTAAGGTTAATCCAAACAAACAAGAGGAGACTTTATGTAACATACCCAACCTCCATTGGAGGAACATTACGTGCGGAAAACACATTTAAATTAATATTTCCTACTTAATAATTTCTTGTAGCTTACCAAATACATATCACATACATATTTTAACCATTTGATCGATACCATATTCTAAATGTATCTAACAACATAAATAAAATAAGAATGCAACTATTCAATCAACAACAAAATACCCAACATTCATATAAAACATTTACACAGTGGAATAACATAAGAACATAACATAAACACTTATATGTTTATACTTAACCAAATGGCTACATATGAGGGGTGAACCTCCCAACCATAGGCACTGCTATTCATTTCCTCTCAATAGCAGGCCACCCCCGAGCTAAGGCTATGATTCCACAAGGAGATCTGGTCCTCCTGACTATCCACTCTCCACACACAACAACCCTAAACCTTGGTTCCACTCTGTTCCCCACAACTACACAACCCAAGGAAAGGGATTCCCCTTCACTACACACGGTCCCTCAGGCCTTCCCACTTCCTTCTATGGCTCTAGTGCACCTAGTTGAATAGGAATCCTCCCAGCTAATCCAAGAGTTCTCACAACAACCTTCACAAGGCTCTTGAGTCATTTCCTCAACATAAAAATGCTTTACAGGCACGCATGCCTCTCTCTTTCTCTGCATAAAACATAGCCAAACAATGGTTTCCTTCAAGCACAACATGATTGGTGGTATTCCAAGCACTCATCTCCTCTCTTGCTGCCTAAAATTTGCAGGTAAGAACTCCTCTCCATGCAAACACATGACCATCCAAAAACTGCCCCCTTGGCCATACAAATTTCTTCTCTATGTTTGCTTACTTAACTTGACTTACACTCTTCCCCAATCTGATTGTACTCATGCCCATGCTCTTATTAACTCTGGAATGTAACTCCTCACACCCACCCTCTTACATGAATTCAATGATTGGCTTTGGTAAAAATCAACAACAAATAGAAGGTTATACACAATGATAATAATTTCATGGACTGTGGGTTGGATTAATACCCACGAATAATCCCCCTTTGGACCCCCTCTCTCTTGTGGAATCATAGCCCCCCATTGTTCTTCATTCCTTTTGTATTGCAACCAATGATTACTATTTTTATTAATTATTTCAATTCATATAATATACCATTCAACCTCTGGCCATATTAATTTAATACAGGCTCTTCGCCCCAACACATAAGCTCCCTAACCTAAATCTCATTTATACAATTACATTATAATTCATGGGGATTAAAACTGGGGATCTTACATTCCCCTCCCCCTTGCTTTTGCATTTTTCAGTGCACAACACCCTACAGGTGTACATTCATTTTACAATTTCGACTCCACAACCATTAATCAACATATAGGCTCTTCGACCCAAAATTGCATAGGCATTCCATCCTAAACAAAATTACATAGGCACTTTGGCACAAAATCATAGATACATAGGTGTTAGCACCAAGATTCACCCTCAAATTGCAAGAGGATAAGCCCAGTACCCATGAAAATGTTTGTGGAGGTAGGTTCATGACTGGAGGTCAAATGGACAAAGCTCAGCATAAGAATGTTTAAACACAAAAAACTGGGCTAGCAATGCATAAGAAAATGAGGTTCTCATTAAATTTAGTCAGTGGTTTAAGGCTAAAGTTGAGAAGGAGGATGACTTAGTGAGGAAAGTGGACAAGTCTTCCATGAGCATTCGACCTTCAAGCAACGTCGTGTAGAAAAAATCAGGCACAAGAGCACTCTTGAACTTAAGTTTAAGATACTAAAATATATCACATCAACATTATAATCAAACCTCCATTACAATACAACTACAACATCTCGTTTGGATCATCCATGCACAAGCATTTCAGTGTAAGAGGAAACATGAAAACGAAAGAAAATAATGAAACAGATCATAACAACATTATAATTAAACCTCCATTACAATACAACTACAACACCTCGTCTGGATCATCCATGCACGAGTGTTTCAACACAAGAGGAAACAAGATGATGAAAGAAATTGACTTCTATTAATGAGAAAGTCTTGGGTCTCATACATAACCAGAGAAAAGATCTGCTATCAAACTATTACAAATAGGGAGCTCTGCTCAACCATCGACCCTAACATATTCTTCAACTGATGTATTTATACCCAAAACAATAAACAACCGCTAGGATAGTCATTTGGCCATCCTGTCTAAGGCTCTTCATCTGTTCATCTTTATGTCAGACTATGTGTGTATCCTTCTGTCAGACGCAAGCTCAGATCAACATGGGCCTGTAGGAATTTTTTTTTATCATGGTACCTTGGGCTAACAATTTTTTCTCCACGACCAGACCCTCCATGCATTCTATTTCTGGAGTGATCCGAGGTTTCAACTACCGGTCCTTGTTCATTAACCGATTTATCCTCAGGATCAGGACGAGGCTGGATGACTAGGGGGCGACCACATTCTGCTAATGGATTCAACGCTAAATAAGCACGTGACTTCGGGGCCGTCGAAAGTGGTTTGGACCCACACCACTTTTGGGCCCGAAACTCACCACCTTCCACCACGTAGCTCTTTTGAAATACCGTGGTTTAGATTTCAGCCTGCTCAAGGATTTTAACGCCCGAGCATGTTGTGACACCAAAATGAAGCATGACCATTGATTTGAACAGCCGTGGGATCTCTGCCGTTGAAACATGAAATTTCCCTCTGCTTGTATTTCAGCCCAAATGGACTGCCTTTGGCCGCTGCGCTTCATTCTCATGGTTGTCACTTGTATCAACAAAGGGCTTGGACGACTTGCTGTGAGCTTAGGAAAACTAGATGAACAATACCTTGAACCCGAATGCTGATAAGTGTTTATCCTTTGAGAGAAACATAAACACTTTGGGTTGAGACCTAGTCCAACGAGACACCAAGGGAAACTAGGTCCTTAAAGAAAAAGGAAATCAACTTTACTAGTCAGAAGGAAAAATTCTAGGACTGGCATACAGAAAAGAGAGAGATGAGGCAATGGTGTAGACTTAGGTATTAACAACAATTACAGGTGACCCTTGACAACTTCATGTGATAACATTGGCTCCACAGGGGATGGCATGCTCCCTATGAGCTGCCAAGAAAAAGTAGTTTCAATGCCTTAGATTTTGGATCATGGAGTCACTTATTCAAACATAAATCAAAGAGAAAGTGGTATCTACAATGGATGGAAAGCCAATCATGGCTTAAGAAAAATATTTTTTCAGAAAGCGCCCATTGATAGGGCCACCAAAAACTCCGAAATCCTCCAAGTTCTGTAATCTATAAGTGTTATTTGAAAATACCTCAGAAATCTTGAAAGGACCAATCCATAAGGCTTCAAATTTACCATGTTTTCCTTTGTCTTGCTTGGGTGCATCCCATTTGAGCACTAGATCTCTCAGTTGAAAATATTCCTTGGTTACCTTCTTGTCAAAGGTTCATTTTATCTTCTGCTGATGGTCCCGAGCTTTATCAAGTAGCTGCTACCTAGTCTATTGTACTTCTACCAGCTGTTGTATCCACCTGACTGTATCATCAGGTTCTCCTTGGCAGTTCTGGAGGAATTTTTCCATAGGAAAGATAGCCTCAACCCCATACACAAGATGAAAAGGGGAAACACCAAGTGACCTCTTTTTGTAATTCTATCAGCCCATAAGGAAAAATTTAGCTTTGAGTCCCATGCTTTCTTATTATCTTCTAACAATTTCTTGATGATCTTTATGAGGCTCTTGTTAGAGGACTCTACCAAACCATTTCCTTGGGGGTAGTAAGGTGTATAATGGACTAATGCAATACCATACTACTCACAGAACTTGATCAATGCTTCAACTTTGATGGAGGCAACATTGTCAGTACCAATCCTGCTAGGACAACCAAATATGGACATGATATCTTCAAGAAAGCTAATGATTACCTTATGGGAGACACTCCTTGTAGGAATGGATTCTATCCACTTGGTGAAATAATCAGTAGTAGTCAAAATCCACCCGTGCTGACCAATTGAGGCTGGGTATATTTCTCTAATGAAGTCAAGACCCCACTATTGAAAAGGTCCAAAAACTACCACATGTTTCAAAGGAAAAGATTTGAGATGCTACTTTCCAGAAAATTTTTGGCATTTGACACAAGCTCTAATATTTTCACAAACATCAACAAAAATTCCAGGCTAGAAATACCCAGCTGTGAGGATCTTATAAGCCGTGGTCCTCCAAAAAGGATGGTCCCCACATAAGTTGTCATGAAAATTAGTTATGGCCCTTTGGGCCTCTTGTGGATCCAGACATCTCAAAAGAACTCCTAGAGGATCTTTCCAATACAAAAACTACTCAATGAGACAATATTTGATTGCTTTGAGTTTCAAATCTCTCACCTTTTTCTTGTCCAAGCCATCATGAGGCCACAACTTCTGCATAAAATGTATGATGTCTTTATACCAAGTGCATTCTACCAAGCTGGGGTTGACATGAAAGATTTTATCAAAAGTATCAACTTGTTGATTTTCCGAGTTTATGGTCATGAAATTAACCCCCAACTCCTTGCAATTTGATTAAGCCCAGAACCCTTGTTAAACCTTTGCCTTTCACCAATTTAGTGGGCTTCATTTCAAGGTCAAATTCCAAAATTTTAGAAATCCATTTGCTTCTCTTTCCATCAATGTCAGGCTGGATCAATATCTCTTTCACCGAGGCTGAAGGGACATATGCAACAATATTTAAATGCATAACATATATTCTGAAAGCCTTGAGGGCTTTGAAAAAATCATATGCCTTCTTCTCCATGATATCATATCTCATTTCTGCATCCCTCAATGCTCTGCTGAAAAAGGAAATAGGCTACTCTAACCCCCCTATATTTTTCTGTAGCAAAACAACAACCAATGTGTCAAATGAGGCAAAGGAAAATATAAAAAATTCCTTAGAATAGTCAGGACTGATGAACATAGGTTCTTTAGTCAAATCCTTTTTTATTTGGTCAAAAGAGTCTCTAGACTCAACAGTCCATTTCACCTCATTTCCCTTTCTAAGCATGGCTGTAATGTACTTCACTAATTCAACAAAGTTAGAGATGAACCTTCTTAGAAAATTGATTTTACCTAAGAAAGACTAAACCTCTTTCTTATATCTAGGAAAAGATAAGGCCTGGAAGGCCTCTACTCTGCTTGGATCAATTCTTACCCCTTCTGCTGACACAATGTGCCCCAATAATTTACCTTCCTTCGTAACAAACAAAGATTTCTTAGGATTGAGAGAGAGAGACCAAACCTTCTGCATTTTAGGAATACCTTCTTCAAATGATGACAATGTTTTTTGTCAGATTTCGAGAACACTGTAATGTCATCCAAATAGATGACTAAAATTTGTCTTTCTCCCCAATAAAGGCAATGTCCATGGATCGTTGGAAGGTTTCTCCTGCATTCATCAATCCAAAGGGAATTTTAGCATACATGAATGTGACCCAAGGAGTAGTGAAGGTTGTCTTCTCTCTATCTTCAAGCATGATAGATATCTAATTGTAGCTAGAGAAGCCATCAATCATAAACATCCTAGATGAACTAGACACTCTCTGCAAAATTTGCTCCATCTTTGACTAGGGGTAGTTATCTTTTTTGGAGCTCCTATTCAAATTTATGAAATCAACACATAACCCGATTTCCCCATTTTTCTTCCTCATAGGAACCAAATTAGCCACCCATTCTGAATATCTCAAAGGAATGATGATCTGGGCATCCAACAACTTTTTCACTTCTTTTTCCATAATAGTTAGCAACCTGGGATTTATTCATCTGAGCTTCTGCCTAAAAGGCTTGGTCTCCTCTTTCAAAGGGATCTTATGTTCAATGATGTTGGTGTCATATGTTCTTAAATCTTCATATTTCCAGGAAAACACATCAGCAAACTCTTTCAAAATCTTGACATACTCAACCCTTTGTTCCTTCGACAAACTTCTAGATAATTTAACAAACTTTGGGTCTTCCTTTGTTCCTAAATTGCATTCAGTCACATCAACATTTTTAGTTGAACCTTTAATATTTACATCCACATAATTTATGTCAAACAATCTCTCCAAGGGGACAATTCCTTTTTGAATATGGTTACTGGGTAACTGAACAATATGATGGTCAACAATTTTATTCAGAAAAATATCAGCATGAGGGATTTCTTCGGTATCCCGATCTTGATCAATATGTAAAGTAGAAAATTCATCCACTGTCTCAAGAAATCTTTTTATCTCAAGATCATTGTCAAAAACCTTCCAATGTTTGACATTGTTAGGAATAGATGGTCTATACTTTAATTCCACATCATACTTGAGTTTGGGGGGCAAAGGAACCCTGAAATTACTTGCTGAGACAACCAGGGAATTTGCCACAATGTTCTCCTCTCTAGGAACAAATGAGATATTAAAAACTAAGAAAAAACTATCGTCAAGATCCCATACTTCATTTATGTAGGTCCTTAACCTAGGGTGTTTAGATTGATACATATTTTAGACTTGATGAACAATCAACTCAACATCTCCAAAAACTGCTAGCTCTTCAATCTTCATGTCTTTAGCAGCCCTCAAAACCAAAACGCGAGCCTCATATTCTACCACATTGTTTGTTGTTTCAAATTCCAGCTTGTAAGACAAAGATATGGTCTCTTGGGTAGGGGAAATAAAAACTACCCCAGCACCAACAATCTCCCTAGAAGAGGCTCAATCAAAAAACATCTTCCAAACAAGGGTATTAGGAGGAGGATCTTCACAAGAGATAATAGTCTGCATTCAGATTTCAATAGGTGTTTGCGGAGCATCAATGAGTTGTAACATACTGGTTCTTAAATCAGTATCAACTGCAAAAATAGGGTGGTTGGTAGGATTTACTTCATCACTGATAATGTAAGTAAGTTGTGCTTCCCTATAAATCCTTCTATGTCCCCCCCCAAACACATGAATGGTGGCATATGAAAGATCCATCTGCAAAGTCCCCCCTGAGTCTTTTGATCCAAGATCTAGACAAGAGCATCCTAAACTTAGTGGGGACATCAACCACCACAATATCCATGACCACACTTTTAATTGGTAATTGGAACAAAGAAACAACCAGGTATTTGATAACCCCAAGACACTTCACCTTCCTGGAATCAAATGAGTATAGGTCATGGTAGGTTTTTGTAACCTCCAACCCAAGCTCATCCATGATAGTCTTAGGCATGAGATTACGAGATGCCCCTGAATGCATCAAACAGTTGTGGAACACTTTATCATGAATGTTCAATGATGTATACAAAGGAGGGGAAGAGTCATCCTTATCCTCTACCAAAGGTCCTAGTATGAAAACTTGTTTTTTTATCTTAGAGGTTGATTGAATCTATGGGATAAGATGAAGGTTCAGGCTACAACATTTTGGAAAGGTACCTTTTGAAATCCTCATTCTTAACTAGCTCCAAAAAAGGTACAGAGATTTTAATATTTTGAATCTCATTCTCAAAGATAAAAGAGGAGGGAGGCTTCAGAATCTCCTTAACTTCTGGGGTAGGGATTTTAACCACTGCCTGGGGGTTTTGTGCCTCTTTTTATTTGCTTCTAGCTGCCATACCCTTATCATGATTCTTTGTTCTAGTAGGCTGATAAAAAATGTCAGGCTTCCCCTCTTTCTTCTTTGACCTTAGGTTGTATCTATTTGGATTTCCACTAGTCCTCTCCCCTCTTCTCAGCTCATTTAGTTGGATATCCATGAGAGACTCTTCATACATAGATTGGGTTAAATGAGGAGACGAAGAGGTGTCACCAAGACAATGGATTTTAGGATCAACATATTTTTCCTCTCCTTCTTCATCAGTAACTAGGTTATTTTGGAGAGGGGATTGGATTTTTTTTTATCATCCCTATCCCTATTTCTTTGATCTCTTTGGGTGATCTGAGGGGCATTATTTGGTCTTCTGAAATTACCCCTATTATCAACATTCTGGGGGTTCCTATAGCTCCGCTTTCCTTCAAATTTCAATTTCTCCATTTCTACAAAACATGATTTTACTAGTTTTGTCAATTCATCCATTTGAGGGTGGGCAACAGAGGAATCTGAGGTTGAAGTTTCAGCCCTACCTTTTCTTCCGTCTCTATCAAATTTACTCCTAAGTTTGTCAGCGACCAATATATTAGACTCTACTTCAAGGGCTACATCTTGCATATGAGCTAAAGAGGTAGCTCTTATTTCTCTCAACAAGAGGCAAAACTCAAGGTCAAAAGCATTGGCATAAGTAATCTTGGCAGAGGTTTGTGTAGGCTTTATTTCAATGGGAATCTTATTGTACATCTTATTAAATATTTTTGAGAAGTTTGAAACAGATTCCCCCTCCTTCCTCTTAAGTGAACCAAATTCTGTAATACAATAAAGAAAATCTTTTTTATCCCCCAAACGCCTAAAAAATGATTCATCCAGAGCTTCAATCCCAGCAATATATCTAGGAGTTAATCCCCTAAACCATTTCCTAGCCTCACCATCAAGGCTCTGTACAAAAACTCTCATCCACACATCTTCATTTTCAATGTTAAGATTATTTGCATAACTATAAAAAGGTGAAAGGTGTTCTTCTACAGTTATGTATTCCTCCCCTGTGAACTTGGCCATGTACTTAAGGTAGTCTCCAACTAGGAGAGAATTTGTAGGATGAGGTAAAACAAGAGGGGCATATCTAGCAGCCACTATGGCATCCATCCCGTTTCTAGGAAGATTAACACCTGCCATTGGGATGTGAACTATAGGAGAACTAGGGGGAGATGGAATTTGGATAGGTATGACTGCAACTGTGTTCCTAGGGGAAAGGGTAAATGACTGAGTGTTGGAGGAGGATGGTATAGGGTTCAAGGGAAAATAAGTTTCCCCCTCTTTAGTTACAACAACTTTGATAGCAGGAGGAGTAGAAAAACCCAAAGTGGGACAATCTTCTAAGCTCATGGGTCTAAACCACTATACAATATCACGAGAAACAAGGGTTTCAAAACCTTCTTCTTCCAAATGAAGACTAAAAGGGGAGAATTCAACAGGGAATCTTTCAAAATCTAAACTTCCGGAAACTCCAGCAGATGGTATAAAAGGAGAATTGGATACAACTACTGGATTTTTAAAAGAAGAATCATGTAAATTACCAGAATCACCTGGTACAACAACTGAAAGTCCTTCTTGAGAGGTATTTCCTTTCTTGATAATATTATCTCAGTCAAATTTAGGTGTTTCTAGAGGTAGTTGTGGAGTTGACCTCATGTGTCTACCTTTGGGAGATGCAATTGAAACAGTGGAGTCACCAGGTGCAAGCTGCAATCTTCAAGGTACTGATTTCTGATGCACCTTCAGAATCAAAATTTCTTTCTCGTTCAATCCCAGGGAAATGTCTTCAATTCGTTCCCCGACAACAACACCAAGAATGTTAGCACTAAGATTCACCCTCAGATTGCAGGAGGATAAGCCTAGTACCTATCAAAATGTTTGTGGAAGTAGGTTCATGATTGGAGGTCAAATGGACAAAGCTCAGCATAAGAATTTTTAAACATAGAAAATTGGGATAGAAATGCATAAGAAAATGAGGTTCTCATTAACTTCGGTCAATGGTTTAAGGCTAAAGGTGAGAAGGAGGAAGACTTAGTGAGGAAAGTGGACAAGTCTGCCATGAGCATCCGACCTTCAAGCAATTTGGTGTAGAAAACATCAGGCACAAGAGCACTCTTGAACTTGAGTTTAAGATACTGAAATATATCACAACAACATTATAATCAAACCTCCATTAAAATACAACTACAACATCTCATCTAGATCATCCATGCATGCGGATTTCAGCGTAAGAGGAAACATGAGAATGAAAGAAAATACTGAAACAGATCATAGCAACATTATAATCAAACCTCCATTACAATACAACTACACCACCTCATCTGGATCATCCATGCATGAGTGTTTCAACACAAGAGGAAACAAGATGATGCAAGAAACTGATTTCTATTAAAGAGAAAGTCTCAGGTCTCATACATAACCAGAGAACAACTCTACTATCAAACTATTACAAATAGGGAGCTCTTCTCAACCGTCAACCCTAACATATTCTTCAACTGATGTATTTATACCCAAAACAGTGGACAACCGCTAGGAGAGTTATCTGGCCATCCCGTCCAAGGCTCTTCATATGTGCATCTTTCTATCATAATGTGCATGTATCCTTCTGTCAGATGCAAGCTCAAATCAGCATGGGCCTCTAGGAAAAATCTTCTATCATGGTACCTCGAGCTGACAATTCTATCTCCACAACCAGAACCTCCACACCTTCTATTTATGGAGTGAGCCGAGGTTTCAACTACCGGTCCTTGTTCATTAACTAATTTATCCTCGAGATCGGGATGAGGCTGGATGACTAGGGGGCGGCCATGTGCTGCTAATGGATTCAACGCTAAATGAGCACGTGATTTCGGGGCCGTCGAAAGTAGTTTGGATCCACACCACTTTTGGGCTCGAAACTCACCACCTTCTGCCACGTAGCTCTCCCACAATACTGTGGTTTAGATTTCGTCTCGCTCAAGGATTTTAATGCCTGAGCATGTTGCAACGCCGAAATGAAGCGTGGTCGTTGATCTGAATGACGCTAGGATCTCCACCGTTGAAAGATGAACTTGCCTGCTGCTTGTATTTCAACCTAAATGGAATGCCTTTGGCTGCTGCGCTTCGTGCTCATGGCTGCCACCTGTATCAGCAAAGGGCTTGGACGACTTGCTGTGAGCTCAAAAAAACAAGATGAACAATACCTTGAACTCGAATGTTGTTAAGTGTTTATCCTTCGAGAGAAACAAAAAAAATTTGGGCGGAGACTTAGTCAAGAGAGACACCAAGGGAAACCAGGTTCTTAAACAAAAAGGAAATCGACTTTACCAATCAAAAGGAAAAATTATAGGACTAGCATACGAAAAAGAGATAGATGAGGCAATGGTACAGACTTAGGTATTAACAACAATTACAGGCGACCCTTGACAACTTCATGTGATAACACATATGAATCCTGATCCAAAATGTATAGATACAGAGGCACTCTGGCCCAAACATCATAGATACTTAGGCTCCTTGGTCCAAACCATGCAAATTAATTTCACAATGCAACAATTCCAACCAACAATATTTCTTTCCTCGCGACCTACACCGCTTTCCTCTAGCTCCAACTATAATATATTTCACACTTTTTAAATTCCCACAACAATTTCAACCAACAAAATCTCATTCCCCTCAACCTACAAAACTCAAGGAAATGTAACTCAAGGAAATACAACAAGAGTAAAAATTTCCAGTCACCAGTTGATCCTATGAAACATAGGGTTATAACAGTGGCTCCACCTGGGGATGGTGCTCTCCTTGCGAGGTGCCAAGAACCTGCTTCCTGATGTCTATAAAGATTTTCTCCATTGCTTATTCTGGTACCTAATTTGTTTTTATTTTGAGAATTTGGTGGCACTGGTCAATGGCTTAGGGCCTTCTCTGCGGGTTTCAACCATCTGATCAAAATCACCCACACATAACCTGAATGTAAAAGAAATGGTTTGTACAATGGAAATGGATTTATAAGATCTTTATTGGGGTGGAAGATAATGCTTCAACATCCCACCATTTACAGGTCCACCTGGCAGGTCTGTCCCATCATTGTCTTTGAGAAAAAATGCGTTATTTCCTCTAAATGCCTGAATGATGTAAGGGCCTTTCCATAAGCTATCAAAATTTCCATGTTTACCCTTATCCTCATTTCTGGAATCCCACTTCAGCACCAAATCACCCAAATCAAAATTGGATTCAGCCATTAGTTTGGCCAAACCCTGACCTTTGATCAATTTAGTGGGTTTTATTTCTATGTCATATTCCAGAATAACTGCAATCCACTTTCCTCTCCTACCATCTAGATTATCCTGAGTTGGGATATCTTTTACCACGACATTCAGAACACAGGCAATTGTGTGAGAATGGAGAATATAGACTCTGAAATATTTTATGGCCTTTACTAGGGAAAAAGCTTGTTTCTCCATTATGTTATAGTTCAATGCAACATCTCTCAAAGATTTGTTGAAAAAGGCTATGGGATGTTCGTACCCTTCATTGTTTTTTCTGCAATAGTACTGCTACGATGGTGTGTTCATATGCGAAAGAGAACAAAAAGAAATCTTTGGTGTAATATGGGTTGATCAAAACCAGGGCTTGGGTGAGTGCATGTTTCACTTGCTCAAATGACTGTTTGGACTCGGTGTTCCATCTGATTTTGGTGTTTTTTTTTAGCATATTTGTGATGTTCCTAAGAAGTTCGGCCAAGTTGGTTATGAATCTTCTTAGGAAATTTATTTTACCAATGAATGATTGTAATTCTTTGATGTTCCTAGGGTGTTTCACTTTCTGGATGGCTTCTATTCTGCTGGGGTCTATTTTAATTCCATATTTAGAGATTATGTGCCCCAACAACTTGCCTTCCTCTAAACCGGAAAGGGTCTTCTTGGGATTCAATGAAATCCCAAACTTTCTGCACTTCTCAAACACTCGTCTGAGATGCTGTAGATGTTCCTCATCAGATATGGAGTAGATAGACACGTCATCCAGATATATGACTATAAATCTTCCAAGCTCATCCACAAAATCAATATCCATTGCTCTTTGGAAAGTGGCACCAACGTTCATCAAACCAAAGGGCATTTTCACGTACATGAAAGTTCCCTAGGGTGTGGTGAAGGTTTTTTTCTCTTGGTCATCTGGGTGGACAAGGACTTGGTTGTAACCCGAGAAACCGTCTAGTAATGAGATCCTACTAGCCCCAACTACCTTTTGTAAAATGTGATCCATTTTAGGCAAAGGGTAATTGTCTTTGAGGGAAACCTTGTTTAGGTTTCTGAAATCAATGCAAAGCCTGATTTCGCCAGTCTTCTTCCTGGTAGGAACCAAATTAGAAACCCATTTGGAAAATCTCAAGGGGACTATAATTTTGGCATCATACATCTTTTTAATTTCCTTTTCTATCAAGGGAAGCAACTTGGGATTGCTTATTCTAAGTTTGTGCCTAAAAGGTTTGTGTTCTTCTTTTATTGGAATTCTATGCTGTATGATACTTGTGTCATAAGAATTTAAATCCTCATAACCCCAGGAAAACACATCAACATATTCCTTAAACAGTTCAATGTATTTGCGTTTTTGCTCAGGGGGTAAATATTTGGAAAGTTTTATCATCTTGGGTTTTTCCTCTGTTCCTATGTTACACTCTTCGACCTCCTTACCACTAGCTTCACTTTTGGGCTTTTTTGCTACATCGTTAAAATCAAACAGGTCTTCTAACGAGACCAAACCTCTAGGTAAAACATTGTTTTTCAAATGCAAAACATCAACGTCTTCATCATTTTTATTCACTTCATCTAAATCTACTTTATTTAACTATCATTTTCAAAAATTGATTTATTTACATTATCATCATCATTATCTACATCTATATTTGTACATTCGAAATCATTTTTACACTGCAGGAAGTCCTCAATTTGATCGTCCTTGCCAAATACCTGCCAGTATCTGATGTTATCTCGGACGGTTGGTCAACACTTCACCTCTACTGTGTATTGGCGATTTGGTTTGAAAGGTATTTTGCATGTAGTTTCTGATGTAGCCAATCCGTCTACCAGTATGTTTTGGCCTATGGGCATTACCTGCAAGTCGATTTTAGTAAAACATTCTAAAAAATATAAAACAACATTTCTATAGGCTCCGAGTCTAGGATTATTAGCTAAATATTCACCTTTAATTTGTTTAATAACCAGTTCAGAATAACTTCTTACCATAATATTTTTGGCACCAACCTTCTTCAGTAGTTTCAGGCCGAGCATCAAAGCTTCATACTGAGCTATGTTGTTAGTGCATTGGAAATTCAGTTTGTAAGAGTGGCTTTCTGAATACCTTGATTTGTGATTATGCAACCAAACTCTAGCTCCAACTCCCTCTTTTCTTACGGCTCCATCGAAATCCATACTCCAGAAATCTGTTGGTAGTTCATCACTTTCTATTGTTACAACGTTCTTTACCTCAATGATTTCTTTATATTTTTTAATGCCAGGTGCATTATCTTCCAACTGAACAATTCGATTATCCAGATCACCATCATTGTATAATATGAATGAATCCATATCAGAATTTGCAGAGTATAATGTGTAGTTATGTGGTTTTTCCTGAGTGCTGACCATATACTTCATCAACGTCTCTTTGTACAGTCTTGTATGTTGTCCAAATACCAGGATGGTAGCATAAGACATATCTAGATGCAAAGTGCCTTTCAGTTTAGCTCCCCAAGATCCAGATAACCACATACCATATTTCGGGGGAATGTCTGTAACCATGATATCCATGACCATACTTTTTGCTGGGATTTGAGCTAGGGTGATACATAAATATTTAATTAGCCCTATACATTTGAGCTTGTGTTGAGCACTCAACACACCCTAAAAGTCTATGTTCATTTTTACTTTTGGGTACCACTTGATCCTTTACACTGTCTGTTTTTCCTTCAGTATGAAACTTATACATGCACTTATTTTTATGTTCATGTTTGAATTTTCTAAAGCCTACCTAAACATACAAAAAAGAATCATCTTAATCGTTAAAGGGTCCTTAATGAGCTACTTAAGGAATTGACACACTAAAGCTTTCCCCGACGTGTTTAGGAGTTCGACATTGGTAAATGTTATAGGTGATGAAAATCGTTTGAGAGGTTTAACATAGCCAAACACATGTCTTCATCGACGTCAACATATGAACGTTTTTCTTTTTTACGATTTAACTTTAACAGAGGTATCGCCGAAGATCGTTCCGTTCGACTTCGGCAGGAAAATGAAAAGGTAAGCGTCGCGCAAAGAGAAGAGAGGTATCGCCGATTGCCGACACCCGACACGATTTCGGCGTCGGAGAATTAAAAAATAAAAAACACATTAATTTTACATTTTAAAGTGTCGATCCCCGACCTCCACGCCAGAGAGATACGACATGATGAGACATTTTACCCACAGATCCGTTAGGTACGACACATTTAAAGTGTGAATAAGATTGCGCATCACGCATTAGTTGCTAATCCGTGCGCGAATCAAAGGAATCCATTTTAACTTGTCGATACAATGCATTTGCCTCCGTCGTCAACCAGTTAGGGTTTAATTGCAGAGAACTGACTGTAGTTTTATTTTGAATTACATTTATTAGTCGTATTAACTGGTTGATACAACAGATAGAGTCTCTCCAGTTATATGTTGTCAAAGTCATTATGCATGATCTTATTCTGCACGACAAAGTTTTCAGAACAAACAGAGGAGCAGAGCCAGCAATCCGGATAAGTTGTCCAAAGTTCAGTGAGTATTAGACAACTATCTTAGCAAGAATTACAGGTATGTACCCACTTATGATGTTTCATGCCTCATTTTATGTTCACAACCCAATGCTGCTCTGTGCATATGTTTAAGGGTTGTTTTAATTGCAGGAACAATGCCTCCGAAGAAACCCTCCATTAGAAAATCCCCAAGAGCGCCAAAACCACAAGAACCAGAAGCGAGAGAGGGTTCCTCCCCAGCAGTCGCGAGACAGTTATAATTCACCCCAAAATCGGTGCTTGTCATCAAGATAGATTCCAAGAAGTCCTTCGTCTAACCTCTGGCCTTCGGAGACATAGAGGAAAACATTGGAGCCAAAACAACATTCCCTCGCTGGGAATAATTATTTAAGAAAATCAAGAAAGAAGAACCCCTTGAGTATACCCCGCACAACGATCCTGATACAAGGAAGCTCAATGATGATGTCCTCCCAAACATCCGTAGGGATTATCTACACATGGTTTCAAGTCGAACTTCAGTGCTTCGTTGCATCGAGCTCCTAAAGTTGCTCATTGACCACACCGATGCGCATAAATGTTTGATTAATGACAATAACGGTGAATGCGTCGAGGTTTTCCTACCAATAGAGGTTTAGAGCTACTACAAGCTCAGGGAGCCTGAAGAAAATATGAGCACTGAGTTCGTTTTGAGTTTCTATGCATCACATGATACCAGCAAAATCATGGTGCTTGGTGGAGAGAAGAAAAAAAATTCACAAACCGGACTGCTGGCTGGTACCCAATGACCAATCTTAGGGAGCCATACATATATCTTATGGCGCTGATCTGCAGGTTGCATGGGGAGAAAGATTGACCCCGGTTCTTAGAGGCCTAGATGCCTCTAGCTTATACAGTCGCCATTTCAGGCATGGGCTTCAATTGGGGTTCCATCATCTCCAAACAGATGAGCACCTGCATAAGGCAAGCTCAGGTGCCAAAGGAGGGAGAAACCCCCACCTTCTACATGGCCTCGTATCTAATGGATGTCATTTGCGCCAGAAACGATTTCTCTAGGATGAACCTAAATTGGCACTCCTCGGAGCTCTCGGTCCATGTATACTTCAACATCTTATGGGAAAATAGGTTCAAAAAATCCTATGCTGTTATCTGTGACCAGTGTATTGCACACATTTACTTTTTTCTATTAAGGAAAGAATGCCCTAGGCTGTCAGACGAAGAAAAAAGGGTTATGTCAAAAGTTGGTCACTGGTATTTAGATGAGCGAGAAACCTACATCATAGTTTTTGGCACCACATGGGCACCCCACTTGTTACCCATATATGTTCCCGATCAACTAGTGTTAGGAGAAATCTGCTATCAGACTATTCTGCAAAGATACAATGCCACTTTGGTAAAATACAAGAAGCAGGATTTCATACTGTATGGGTTTCATATTGGCTTCTATGTGGTCAAAGACACCACACATGCTAAGAAATAAGGGCTAAGTCAATTGGAATTCCGGTTCCAAACTGGTCGATTTCACAAACACGACCTCAAGGGGCTGGTCCTACAACACACATCGCATGTATCATCATGTTGGCCTTATGCTCATGACCGGTTCGAAGATGAAATTTTCACTGAAAATGCTCAGGACTGGAATGAGGTGGCGACAAGGAGGGCTGGTCCTTGAGAAACTAGGTTCAAAGCTATGAGTTGGGAAGAGCAGGCGACGTCTTTGGAGTAGAGAGCCCAAGAAATTCTTAGGAGTCAGGAATGAGCAGCAGGCTCTGAGTCGGGCCAAGAAATAGGTGATCCTTAGGAAGACATTGAAGCTGCAAGAGTTTACCATGAATCCCCAATATGAACTAGGGATTCCCCTGAAATTCAAGTTACATAGGGAATGGGGAAACTCTTGTACAAGCAAATCCAGCTGCTAATGAATCAGATGCAGTATGATCTGTACCTTATCGTAAGACCTACGATTTCAACTACTATCCGAAGCGCCCCAACGAAGTCAAGCGACCCTGGTCCCACGAACCCTGACAACACCAACGGGTTAGGTAATCCTAAATCCTCAACATCGCCGGTCCATTCATCAGAAGGCGAGACAACTCAACCAGAGACAGGTTGGGTGTCGATAGAAACCTAAGAGCCTGACCCCTTGAGCAAACTTATACATATATATAGCGACGAAGAGAGTCTGAAGCCATCTCACGGCACCCCGGTGCATGTCCAAGAGGAAGGAGGTCCTAAGAAAACCTCTTCCTTTGAGCCCAAGAAAACCTCTTCCCCTAAGCCCGAGTTTGAAGACAAGGAGGTCTCGCAAAAAGAAACAAAAGTTGAAAACGGCCTCGACAAAAAAGGACCCAATGAATCGAAAATTGAAGTGGGTTTGAAAGATGAGCCCGAACCAGAGGAGACAAAGAAAGGATCCTCACAAAAGGAAATCAACAACTTAGTGTTCGATGAGCAATTAAGTAATGAGTCTGTACTCGACATCTCTATTCTACCTAATACTCAAATCCCCGACGGGCGACAAGGGGGAGTCGGACCCGCAAGATACAATGAGGAAGTTCGAGAGTCCAATCTTGAACAAATATACACCACCGGTAGTTTGGAAAACAAACTAACATGGGGCGATCAGTAGATACCATAGCTAGTAGACGAGGTAGCAGATATCTATGCGATATCCTATGATCATAAGAGAAAGGTCATTGTTCAAAGGACTATGAAGAAAAGAAGGATCTCGTTGGATCACTCCATCCTAGTTACTACAAAGGAAAACTTGATCAACAAAGTAGACACCCAAACGTATGAACTGATAGACGTAGGAAAATCCCTCTCAGATGCCACCTTGGACAGAGCCAGGAGAGACGAAAAGGAACTAGTCGTCGCCCTAAAGGAGCTTGAACACTTGCGCCATCTTTTCAAATACTACAAAGGCGCCACGCAGATCGCTGTGTATCTAAAAGGTGAGTTCGTAGGAGTTTACAACGAGTTTAAGAAGGATAGACACCTGTTAACTAAAAACATAGCTGAGTTCCAGGATGACACTCTCATAGCACTCACAACTTGCAAGGAGATGGAGCGATGGTATGAAAGGGCGCAGCAAGTGGTCGAAAGACTCGAGTACATTGAGGCAGTCCAACAAGGCCGAGATAAGGAAAAAACATGGCATCAGGGGATAGGAAAAAGTAGTCTTAATCACATGAAGCAATCAACCAAGTACTGGGCTAACATGTCTCGAGAGCCTCATCGAGAGATCCAAGAACAATGGACCAGGTGTAATAAGCACTAGGATCAAATTAAAAAAATAATGAGGGATGCCAGGCTCCCCGAGTTTGACACCCCCGATAATTTCATTGATTTGAGCGACGTGGTCAAGCGACATGCCGAACAAGATGCGTTATGGATCGAAGAACTCGCAAAAATATCCGATGCGAAGCTAGGGAAATTACGACAATTCACAGAACATCCGATCAAAGCCCGAACCATTCTACAACAGTTGAACTCTAGCTTAGTAAAGTATCGGGCGCATGAAGTAAACAACAGGGGAATATATGCGGCCTCGATGGAAAAACATAGATTTCCATGGGCCCAAACTTGTGAAAAACTGTTTGTCAGCTCGACTGAATACGAGAGCAGCCATCCTTTCCAAGAAGTATCTCAGGATGACTGTTAAAGAAGTTGTTAGAAGATAGCGCCACGTGGCAATTTTTTGTTTTGTTTAGACTGCAATTAGCCGTTAGTTTCGGTTAAAACTCTATATTATAAATAAAGACATCGACCAATTAGCAAAGGGGCGATGGTTGCTGTAAGAACTCTTTCTTTTTGGTCATTGAGAATTATTTTGAGATTGCTACGAATTGAGAAGTCCTTCTGGACCAAAGAAAAACTATTTTCATCAGATGCATGTGATTGGACTTGGAGAAGAACTACTTCCTATCCTGTTTCATGAATGATGCAGTAATGAGTAAGAGCAATTAATTCTGTTGTCAAGTTATCTGGTGTAATGTTTTGATGTTCTTTTCTTTAATGATGAAGATAAATCGTTGTGTTATTATGTAATGCATGGTCATGGTAGATGAATTATTTTGCTTGCCATTATCTTCTTACATATGTTCTTTCTTTCTGATAGTTATTTTCTCAGACAATAATTGGATGCTCACATGGTTAATGTATTAGTACTAGGCCTATGGTATAGAGTAATTGTCTGCATGTTGAGTAGCAGGTTATCCCAAGCTTAACCTCTTCCCCGGTAGTTAAAACTTAATCCTGTTAATTGTCAAGTTGGTTTATGCTGGCTTGCATCTCTCATATTAGCCCCACCCAAGAGAAGATACTGAAGAAAATAGTCCTAACTGAAGGAAGAGCCTTCAAAAAGAAACACAAAGTGCATCGATAAATTGGCCAGATTGCAAGATCCGGAGAACCATTCCATTTTAAATGCTGCAGAGCCTAATTGGGCCTCGGTGGCAAGTTTGGTTTCTACTGTTGATTCAAGGGATTTAGGTCCCATCAACACCTTGCTAGAGTCAAAAGAATACAAATCCTTGTAGGGTTGAGTGACATCAAGCCCCAAATTCTCCATCACAACTTTGGGCATTAGGTTGTGAGAGGCATCGAAATCAAGCATAACATTGTGTAAGATTTTGTCATGGATACTCAGACTAATATAGAACAGGGGAACAACACCATTATCAGTCTGTCCATCTACTTAAGGATCGAACAACAACTCGGGTTGATCATCCGTAAGATTTACAGTGTCTAAGTGAATTCCTGATCCAATATTCAATGCCTTTGTACATATCTCTAGTTCGATGCTTAATTCTTTAATCACCTGCGACCTGTAAGCATTTTTTCTCATCAATTCGGACAGGGTAATAAGAATTTTCAATTTGGCTAGTTCCCCTTCCAGGCTGAAAGTGGTGGAAGTCTTGCTTTGGCTCTGCACTTTTGGTTTTCTGTCATAGTTCTTTGGGTAGAAGTATTTGGCTGAATAGTAGATGCGACCTTAGTTTTATTTGATCTTTGCGAGATTTCATGGTTTTTCTTCGCAGAAGATTCAAAATTATTCTTCTCAGGGACTTTCTTGAGAGAGGTATCTCAGGTTTTCTTGGCCTCATATGTCTTCTTCGCTTTGGTAGCCTTCTTTGTAGGATTGTGATTAGTCTTCTTGATTCTTAAGTTATATTATCTGTGCACCTCCATTATATCATTCTCAAAGGTCTGTTGTTCTGTTTCCTCTTCCTCCTCATTCACCTTTGTTTGCGAGAGGAGAAAAAGCTCTTGTTCTTCCTAAGTAAGAAAAATAGAGTCATCATCGTGGACGCCCATGAGGTTTATGTGAGTATCATCCAATTCATCGATTACCTCCTCCCCATCATCAGTGTACTTCTCTTGAAGAGGTGGTCTAATCTGCTGATCATGCCCCCTTTTCTCTCTTTGATCTCTCGGATATCTCTGATCCCTCTGTCTGATCTGGGGAGGGTTCCTTCTGAAGTTTGGATTTCTGATCTGAGGGGTTGGCTGATTTTCCCTAGGCAGATTCCTGTCAGCGATGGTTAGTCTTTCCATCATCCTTTACATACTTCTGACTATGGAATCTAATTTGGCATTTGAGGAAGATGTGGAAGGCTCTTCTTTGATTGTAACCCTTCTCTCTGTTTTTTGCCTGACTCTTTTGGATAGTAGATTTGCTTCTATGCTTACTGCACTTTTCGGCATGTCTTCTAGAGTGACATAATTCCTTTCCTTTATTTGATATGACATATCAACATCAAATCCATCAGGGAACTTGATTAAATACAAACCTTGTTGGGGTTTAATATCAACTGGAATTGCGTTATAAAGATTGTTGAAATAGATGCAATAATCTTGCACTGTTTCCCCTTGATTCTGTTTGATATTCTCATATTTTGATAAAATCTGGAGAGGATTTTTCTTTACCTCCCATCTGTCAAGGAAACTTCGTTGGAAAGAAGCAATGTCAACTATGGTAGCAGGGCATAGTGCTTTGAATCATTTTTTTACTTCTTTTGTCAAACTTTGTGCAAAAAGTCTCATCTGAACGTCTACCTCATCAACTTCCTGCAAATCAAAATAATAATTCATCTTATCAACATGTTGATGTGCATTCAGATGACCAGTACCATCAAACCGAGGAAGTCTGGTTTGATAGTCCTGAGGCATGGCATGAAAAGGAGCAACCAACACTAAGGGAGCATATCTTGCTGCCATGATTGGTGGAGGAGGTTGAACAACAACTTGTGTGATTGGAGGGGAAGTAACAGACGAAGTAGAAGAGGTAGGGCTAAGGGATGTAGAGTGAATTATTTGATGTTTGATGGAGGTAGCCGCAATAGTCAGGGAAGAAAGTTCTACAGACTGTTGAAAATAAGCTTGGTACAACGCCTGATCAAGATTTTCTACTAGCTCTTCTAACTTGTCGAATTCTTGGAGGAAGCGTTGATCAAATTCTGTTCTAGGAGAAAGTATTTCATGGGTTCTAGGTTGTAGGATGGTTTGATCTAGGATTGTCTCACTTACAAAGTTGTCGGATTTGGTTCTAAAAAGGCTTTGTTCAAAGGATATGTCAAACTCGAGATCCTGGATGGAAACCAACTTCTTTGGGAGAGAATTGGACCTATGAAGAGGACTATGACTCCCAGAACCTTCTACAGTGTTTTTCTTTCTGAGTAACTTCATTTGATCGTCTACTACTGTCGCAGGTTCTGGATCAGGGTGAGACCTAGTGTAAACTTTTTTAGGAGCCATAATTTTTTAATTTTTTAAGAAATATTAAACTAATACATACAAACTTTAACAGCCTTTGAACATTATATCTTTATAAGTTTAGACTTTATGATTCGTTCAGAAATAAAGTTTTCTTTATCTAGGGAAAATAAATCATAGGATGGAAAGTTTGTTCAGTTCCCCAGTATGGTCACCACTATGTTAACGCTCTGTAAATTCCCATAGGTTGTCAGGAGGTAGAAGAAATTTATCAGAGGTAACTTTATCCAACCACTTCGAAACTGGGAGCTAGCGCTTCCAGTTTCAGATAGGGATCTCTCTGTAAGATTTAGATATGTTTTAGGTTTCAGATATCAGACTAGTTAAATAAATAGGACTGTGTTGTTTTGTTTTATAAAATGGCTGAAATATTGCTTACGCATCCATTGAACTATGGGGTCTGTGTTAAAGTTTGAGATCTAAGAACATATTTTATTAGGTTTCTTCACAGGGCAGGATAATACCAATATTGAATCCTTTATAAATTAAAATGATGGATAACAAAAAAAAA
>ML814405.1:142679-156782 GCA_009831015.1 Picea engelmannii | reverse complement strand
GATTTAATTAGATTTAAATAATGTAAAATTGTAATTAGGTAATTAAGTTGAAAAAAATTAAAAAACTTAAAATGTTTATACTACACCAATCATGAGTTGAATTACAGAGTAAAACTATGAGTTGAAATAAGAGTAAAGTGTTTACTACGTCGATAGGCGTCCTTCCTATTGGAATTGATGGTTTAATGAGTCTTTTAATTACAAATTCTAATCTGATGGCCAACAATCAAAGATGCTGGTATATTCTTCCTTTTACATTCAAATCAATGAATGTAATTTAATGTTCATAACTTCCTTGCATTTATGAATGCGCACTTTTCCTTGTTTACTTTTTCACATTTACTTAATATGATTAAGAAATTACTTCCCTAGCCATTAACTACCACATTTAACTAATTAAGGAGAATTAATATGTATAGATCGGATAGCAGTGATTAATCATAAAAATAACAGTGAAGTGCCACGTCAAGCATGCATTTCAACTAGCACGACGGTGGTGTTTCAAGGGTTATCGCTAACTGGTCCTCATATTTCAATCTATTGTAGGGTTTCAAGAAATTATTTGTTTTTTCTCTCCATGCAAACCCTAAGGTACTTGTTATTGGATGCAGATTTGATCCTGTCAGATTTTGTAAATCAATTAGATCCGCGTATATGAACAAAATCACACAGTTTCAAACGTTTTTTTTATTTAGTGCCAGATCTGTATGAATTTACACATCTCAAAGTGTTTTGTTGCAGATTTTCTTTACTTGATCCCAGATCAATCCAGCTATCGAGTCGTCGTCTAATCTCCCCAAACGAGTCAACTGTGTGGTGGATGTTTGCTTTATCAATTGCCTTCATATTTCAGTTAATAAAAAATGTGCCCAAACTGAAAAGGTCACCATGGATTCGAGCCCGAGCCCCAACCCCTCTTAGGAAAAACAATAACATACCAGGCCAATACGTTTTTTGAAATCGATAGACCCATGAGCCAATGGGAGGTCCCTTACCCTTTAAATCTTTAATCAAAAAATTAATTTTTTTTATTAAAGTAGTTTATTTTTATTTTTGGAGTTTAGTTGAATATCGTTCTTAAAGGGTTGTCGCTCACATGTCCTCATATTTCATATTTGATAATAGTAGTTTATTTATATTTTTGAAACTTAGTTGAATATCATTCTTAATGTGTTATCATTGACGGGTCCTTGTATTTCATATCTTGCAGAGAGAGAACAAGGATTATGGTTGGCTTCACAGTTTCGGTTCTCAACCATACATACATACATGTGGGCTTGCCATTAAAGCCTGTCCATAAGCATGCCTTTAATGCATGCATTCAAGCATTTGTTTTCACGATTTTGGTTCTCATCCTTACATGCATACATGTGAGCTCGCCATTAAAGCGAGTCCATAAGCATGCCTTAAATTCCTTTAATGCATGCATTTAAGCATTTGTTTATTGTATCGTTTATTTATTTATTTATTGATATTGAATGTGTAGTTATAATAGATTTATGCTATAATAGTTATCTTATCGAATTTTGTGACTGTAATAGTTTTATGGTTTAATAGTTTTGGACTTTGCTTGGAATGTATGGATGATTCCTATTTCAATATTGGCTTCAAATGCAATGCATGGATTTTGAGTTGAGCATTTCTAATTCAAATTCATAGATCTGTATAATTATATGAATCCCTAATTTAATTTCAATTTAGGTTTAGAGATGATGGATTTAGGTTTAGCAATGATGGATTTAAGGTTTATGGTTGGCTTCACTGTTTAGGTTCTCAGCCTTAGATATATACATGCGGGCTCTCCATTAAAACCAGTCCATAAGTAGGCCTTTAATTCCTTTAATGCATGCATTTAAGCATTTGTTTACTGAATCATTTTATTTATTTATTTATCTATATTGAATGTGTAGCTATAATAGTTATCTGTATCGATTGTGTGAGTGCAATAGTTTTATACTTAAGTAGTTTTGGGCTTTGCTGGGAATGTATGGATGATTCCTATTTCAATATCGACTTCAATATAGGCTTCAAATGCAACGCCTAGATTTTGAGTTGAGCATTTGTAATTCAAAAATATGTATAATTATATTAAAATGTAATTTAATCTCAATTATATGAAAACTTAATTATATAAAATTATTTTTAATCAGAGAAGTATTATCTACATTCAAACAATTTCGGTAAGAACATGATCTTCCTAGATATGTCGTTTGTGGATGCTTCAAAGCCTCTGATAATGATTAACATTTTTTTTGTTAATGAAGATGTAATGAAATTTCAGACCTTGTGTGACCCTCACGTTTCCCACATGATAACCAGTTATTATGAATGTTCATTTGCAATATATACCAGTTAAACAACTTATCCATTACATACACCTATATATATATATATATATATATATATATATATATATATATATATATATATATATATTCCGTTGTGTTAGGTACATTTGGTCATTTACAAGGTTAACCTTTTAAGAGGACGTAGTAAGTTAAATGCATTTTATATAAATCTTTCCTTAATATATATTAAAGAGTATTCAATAAGTTAATTTATTTTATATATTTATTTACATTTGCTTTAAATAATAAGTTAATTTAATTATATATATGAATTTACATTAGTGTTAAATATAAAGAAGTTAATTTATTTTATATATGAATTTACATTATTGTTAAATATAAAGAAGTTAATTTATTTTATATATGAATTTACATTAATGTTAAATATAAAGAAAATGGATTTTATATAAATCCAAGTTTTTTTCAATATTAAAAGAGGATTTATTAAGTTAATTTAATTTATATATGAATTTACATTAATATTAAATATAAATATATATATCAAATTATGATACTATACTAAAATATGAAAATTATCAAAAATTAATTATACAAAATTAAAGATCATAATGAAATATCACAATACATATCTAAAAATATAATAACTATGAGTTGATATTAATCATCTTATCAAAGTCATAACATCATAATATATATTATGGTAGACTTATCACGAGAATTTGGGTCTTTTGGAATTATGTAGATATTTTATGTTATATTAGTGATGAAAATAGAAATTTTGAAGTCAACTTCATAATTATAATTAGGATGTTAAGAATTTTAAATGCTATACATTTTTTTTTTAAATATATAAATAAATATATTTTTAAATAATTTTGAAGTGTTAGCTATGATATAGAAATGCATTTATTAAAATTGTTGTTTCATAAGAAATCATTGGGATGCATTGCTATGCATGAAACTTCATAGTAACATTGTGTCTACATGACATGACATTATAAAGTATGCCGAAGTTATATGAGATGGAATTATTATTTAATGGTGTAGGAAATGATGTTAATAGGTGTTTTATGATAGAAAATGATAAAACGAATAGTCTCGAAAAGAGTGGGGTTTTACATGATAAGTTATGGAACAAAGAAACCAAGAGAATAAGAAGAAAGAAAAGTGAGTTTAAAGAAATGTTTAGGAAGTATATAGGAAATAGATTATTTATAGATAAGCGAGTTTAGTCTTTCAATTATTTTTTCATAAATATTTAAATTTCAATTTGATGCATTAACTATAAAATCCTTGAAATGTTCAAATGTTCAAATTTTTCAATGGTCAAGTTGGTTATCAATGTGATGAACATAGCCCCATCATCGCAATGTGATGAACATAGCCCCATCATCGCAATGTGATGAACATAGCCCCATCATCGCAATGTGATGAACATAGCCTCGTGATGCAAATATCCTTTCATCATAATGTCACAAACAATATCTTGTCATCACCATGTGATGAACAAAGCCCCATTGTCGCAAAATATTTCTCGTTGTCACAATGTGTTGGACATATGAAATTTATGTTCATCACATAGCCATATGACATACAATGAACATACGTCATTTTTTGTTCATCACATAGCCACTTTTTACTTAAATTCCATGCCATTGCAATGTGATGAACATATCCCAATCCTCAAAATATCCCCATCATCATTAATATGTGACAAACAATATCATGTCGTCGCAATGTTATGAACATATCCTAGTCATCCCAATGTGACGTACGCATCCATTCATCATAATGTGATGGAAATATTGTGTCCTCGTAATGTGATAAACATATACGAACATCACAATGTGAGGAACATAACCCTTTCATCACAATGTCATAAACATAAATGAACATCGCAATTTGATGAAAATTTCAAAGAATTCCAATTTTTCAAACATAGTAATGTTTCAATCTACCAAACATATTAACGTCACACTGTGATGAACATCTATTGGTGTCGAAATGCGATAAACATATACCGACATCGCAATGTGATGAACATTTCTCTTTCATCACAATGTGAAGAACATTAATAGATGTCACAATGTGACAAACATATCTTCATGTTGCAATGTTACACGCATATCTTGACATCACATTGTCACAAAAAATTCAAAATGTCACAATGGGACGGACACAATCCATTGTCGCAATGTGTTGCACACAACCCAATGTGTCAATGTGACAAACAAATACCAACATTGCAATGAGGCGAACATTTACTTATGTCTCAATGTGATGAACATAACCCATTGTTGGATTATGACAAACCTATTCCAATGAAATAATGTGACAAACTAAGACCCTTCATCGTAATTTTATGACCATAACTTTATGATGGCAGGTGAAAAACAATATTTGATGTCACAATGTGATGAACAAAATTTGATGTCAGAATGCGACGAACTAAACCTTATGTTTAAATGTGACCAACAAAACATGATCAACATTGCAATGCGTAGTGCCATAGTAAACTATGATTAAACATAATCAATATGACCCACCATAATTAAATCCACATGGTTAATGAAGCTGATCCATTGACATGGTCAACCATAATAAACCACGTTCAACCATAGTCAACACAGTGAAAAATATTAAAGGATAAGAACGATCAAACATAGTCAACCTTTCCTTCCAAAATTCAACCAAGTCCTACCAAAGTCAACCATAAGAAACCATGGTCATGCTCAACCATAATCAACCATGTTCATTGTGAATTAATGTGATGCAAATATTGTATCCTCGCAATGTCATGAACATGTATTAACGTCGCAATGTGACGAACATATAAGGATAGATATATGGATTGTTACTGGCAGATATAAGGAAATATATGTCCTTATATATGTCCATATAAGGACATAAGGATCCATATATCATTACCCTATTAATGTCGTCTCCATGTGATGAACATAGCCCCTTTGTCGCAAATTTTTTTTCATGATCACAATGTGTTGTACATATGACTTTTATGTTCATCACATAACCATATGACATACGATGAACATACAATGAACATATGCCATTTTTTGTTCATCACATAGCCACTTTTTACTTAAATACCATGTCGTTACAATGTGATGAACATATCCCAATCGTCAAAATATCCCCATCATCGTTAATATGTGACAAACAATATCATGTCGTCGCAATGTTATGAACATATCCTGGTCATCCCAATGTGACACACACATCCATTCATCATAATGTGATGGAAATATTTTTTCCTCGCAATGTGATAAACATATACGAACATCAAAATGTGACGAACATAACCCTTTCGTCACAATGTGATACACATAAATGAACATCGTAATCTGATGAACATTTCGAAACGTTCCAATTTGTTAAACATAGTAACGTTTCAATCTACCAAACATATTAACGTTACAATGTGATGAACATACATGGACGTCGCAATGTGATGAACATATACCGACGTCGCAATGTGATGACATATCCATTTTGTCACAATGTGACGAACATTAATAGATGTCAGAATGTGATGAACATAGTCATGTTGTCGCAATGGGACAAACAAATCTTCATGTTGCAATGTTACATGCATATCTTGACGTCACATTGTGACAAAAAGTTCAAAATGTCACAATGGGATGGACACAACCCATTGTCGCAATGTGTTGTACACAACCCAATGAGACAATGTGACAAACAAATACCAACATTGCAATGAGATGAACATTTCCTAATGTTGCAATGTGACGAACATAACCCATTGTTGGATTGTGACCAACCTATTCCAATGCAATAATGTGATAAACCAAGACCCTTCGTTGTAATTTGATGAACATAACTTTATGATGTCATGTAACAAAAAAAAATTGATGTCAGAATGTGACGAACAAAATTTGATGTCAGAATGCCACGAACAAAACCTTATTTTTAAATGTGACCAACAAAACATGATCAACATTGCAATGCATAGTGCCATAGTAAACTATGGTTAAATATAATCAATATGGCTAACCATAATTAAATCCACATGGTTAATGAAGCTGAGCCATCAACATGGTCAACCGTAATAAACCAAGGTCAACCATAGTAAACCACGGTCAACCATAGTCAACCATGGTCATGGACAACACAGTAAAAAATCTTAAAGGACAACCACAATCCACCATAGTCAACCTTTCCTTCTGAAAGTCAACCAAGTCCTACCAAAGTCAACCATAAAAAACCATGGTCATGCTCAACCATAATCAACAATGGTCATTGTCAATTAATGTGATGCAAATATTGTATCATCACAATGTCATGAACATGTACTAACGTCACAATGTAACGAACATATAAGGATAGATACATGGATTGTTACTAACACATATAAGTGCATATATGTCCTTATATCTGTCCATATAAGGACATAAGGATCCATATATCATTACCTTATTAATGTGTTACTTTATTATTATATAAATACTTTATTAATTTATTAATACTTTAATATAATAATATAATACTTTAATGTACTTTAGAATACTTTAATATTTTTTTAAAATATCTTTGCTTTATTAATATATTCTATTACTAATATTAATTAATTAATAGAATACTAATTTTACAATTGTACATTACAATATAGATTAATACTTTAATTTAGATATTATATTAATGTATGAATTGATTAATTAATGCACTAATTAACATAATTAACATTCAATTGATAAATATATTAATATCTTTTAATATATTACTTTAATTTATCTTTATTATATTCATATTTTTATATATTATAATAATTTATAAATGTATTATTATAATGTATTAATACTTTAATTTAAATATTATATTTTTTTTTAATTAATTAATATATTAATTAACTTTCAATGAATCAATATATTAATATTTTATGCATTATTACTCCAATTAATGTATTGATACATTAATTATATATAAATTCATTAATGATCTATTATTCCTCCACTGTCAGCTTTCAAGCACTTTATAAAAATGGTAAGTGGAAAATGACGCTATTAATTTGAAAAAATGAAAAATGAGACAAATTAACTTATACCAATCACTTTATTATTATTATTTTAATAATGTATCACTTTATTAATATATTAATACTTTAACAAATTTAGTTAATACATTAAATAGTAAGGTATTAATAAAGTTTTAATATATATTAATAGTTTAATATGTTATATTTATGTATGTATGAATACTTTATTAATGTATTAATAATATATTACTTTAACAATATTAATTAATAGGTTTAATCAATAGATTTTAATTAAATTATTAATTACTTAATATATTAATTAAATAATACATTAATTAATAATATATTAATACATTATTATATTAATAATTAATTAATACAGTATTATAATGGTTAAGAACATGTGTTTCTTCCTAAGAGGTCATAAGTTCAAATCCAGAGGAGGATAGGGTATGTATACCTCCGTAGACTTTATCAGCTGGGCGAAGGAGGTCTCATACACCAATTTGGCATTTGGCTTGGCCGTGACCTTAAAAATAGATTGTTATTATTATTATTATTATATATGTATTAATATATTAATGGTTGTCCTCAAGGCATGTCGGCTGTCAATTAGCAACAACCACTTTATAAAAGTGGTTGATATACATCAATCGACATCATTAATTTGAAAAGGTGGAAAATGAAGCCGATCGACGTATATCAACCACTTTTATAAAGTGGTTATTGCTAGTACTACACCAACCATGAGTTGAATTAAAGAGTAAAACGATCACAATCAGAAAACAGATCCTTGTGTAAATACCTATGAGCAAAACGATCACAAGCATAATACAGATCCTTCTGTAAATATCTATGAGTAAAACGATCCACAATCACACTACAAATCCTTATGTAAATAAATGTATGAACGGACCATACGGTACACTCTCATATAACATATTCTTATTATTAGGCCCTGTCGAAGGCAAGCTAGGAACTCTAGCGATTGGTTCTATGTGATCGGTTCGATGTTGACTATCAATTAGTTTGAATTCGACTACAAATAATTTTTTTCTTTTCCAAACTTTTCCAAACTTTTCCAAACTTGTACATAATGAAAAAAACGAATTATTTTTTTATAACATTTAAATTGATTTTATTAACCATTCTATTTGTTGATATTATCCAAGTCTTATTGTTGATGATCCTAAAGTTTTCAATCTATATTATAGGTGTGTCGACAAAATGCATTTTCTGCAATGTCTAAGTTTTATGAAGCTTTTATATGAAACACCGATGATCCTAAGTTTTCAATGTATATTATAAGTGTACAAAATGCATTTTCTAAGTTTTATGAAACTTTTATGTGAAGCGAGGATGATCCTAAGTTTTCAGTGTATATTATAAGTGTTTTCTGCAATGGCTAAGTTTTATTAGGATTTATTAAGACTGAAATTTTACTCCATTATCACTTTATTGTCAAATGTCAATCTATTGTATCAACACTCAAATGTCAGCCTTAATACTCAAATGTCAGCCAACTTGCCTACCTACTGAATCCTTATCCTGCACCGCCATGCCATTCCACCCTTATCCTGTACCGACATGCCATTCCACTACCTCACCTTCTAACTTGTCCTAGGGTTCTAATTAATCTTACTACACACACATCCGCTTCAAAACAAACCTGTTCCTGAGGAAGCTTATAAATCTCTCTATGACCCCATACCTACCCCATACCTAGAAGAGGCTAGACCATGATATGATAATGTCCCAAGAACACCCATCTCCAATCACCAACAAAACCTTTTCTTTATTAGATGAAGGAATTTGATAATAGGAAGGCAAACCCCTTAGTAGGAGGGCCTTAGTAAGGCAGACCCCTTAGTAGTAGGGCGATCATAGTGTGTATGAAATCTCGCTCATTAGGGTTTCAGTTCTTTTGGACTCATGGATCCACAACTTACATGCCTATTTAAATCTTTGCACATGCCAGAAATATTTATTATGTGATTTCGAACACACCAAAGACCGTTAGCTAATCAACCTAGCAATAACATCCAAGCAAAATCACTGATAGGTAGGACTTCGGGGACCACCTTCCCTCTAATACTTTCACCTCTAAGCCCAATCCTCTCGATTGAACCAAATAGGGGTGCTTGTCTGGCTAGACATATACCATTCTCTCTCTAGAGTGCATTATTTTCTGCAAGGATATATGGATGAATGGCCCCAATTATTATCATTCTTAACTGTACGGTGGAGAAGTAGTATATATAACACCACTAGCACCATCTTCAACACCATCTTCAACACCAACATCAACAAGCAGAGTTGAGAAGGGCCAAGGAGGCTTGTAAGTAAGTATACTTCCAAAAATATGAGTTTTATTAATTTCCAAAAACTCAAAAAAATGAATAGATACCTACATCATCCCTGCAAGACAGAGAAAGTCACTCCAAGCAAAACCCTCTGACTTGTTAGAGAAATCTTGGTATGAGAAAGCACTAACATTAGAACACGACTTTTTCTCATTTGTTAGATAGTAGTATATCTGATATACCTCCATAAGTAGTGTTTAAAATTCAAAAAGTACAATTGTTGTAGATTTTATTCAAATTTCAAGACAAGAATTGGAAGAAGCTAGAACAAGTGATTGATAATAGCAAATATCAAACCAAGATTCAAACAATTTATAAGAACATAATAATTACCTCTTCTCCTTGCTCCTTGTACATTGTTTCTTTAATGGTTACACATATGTTTTAAGTTGTTGGATCATCAAATTTAATTCGTAAGATGTCATTAAATTTGCAGTGAAATCTTCTAGGATGATAAAATTTATCCACAACATCTATGTTAAAGTAAGCTTCTCTTGAGAAGTAGACCCAGAGCTATCAGTTCCATATATAGAAACTATTCCCTATGTCCCAAGCTACCCCACTCGAATACCACAACCAGCAACAAGACCTACAATATTCAAATATATACCAGGATTCAAACATATACCAGATAAGATATACCATGTATCAAACCATGTAAATACCAAGTAAGTATAAACCAAGTAATACAAACTCTAAGTTACCCACATGACCTCAAAAATAGCATTCGTTACCCCTGGCTTTCATTGTCCTTTATTTTGTTTCCCCTAACAATAGATACCTTCTTTTCCTTTTATTCTATTTCCCTTCGAATTCCTTCCTTGAGACATTTTGCGAAGCACACCCCTCTGATTTCTTATTCTTCTACACTCACTCAAATTTCTTATCGAATTGATTACCAGTCTACCTACTAATATATTCGGTTTCCTACATGAGTAGTTGGATGATGATAAACATCCAAGTCGTATCCACCTATGCATGCGAAGGTTTCTCTTCTTAACCACGAACTGGTTTGGGGTCTATTCTTGATATCTTATATGAAAAGACTTCTTACTCGTACTGGCCAAGCCTTTGCTAACTCAGAGTTTAATCAGAGGCTATGAAAAGATTAGATAGAAGTCAGCCCAGGTGACGATATTTCTCCCTATGCCCATGCTCTTGGCTTAGCTTCTTCCCTTTGCTTTTGCTACATCACTAAAACTCAACACTCGATAACCAATATTTATCTTTAGCTAGCATGCCGATTGAATTTCAAGGTTGAGGATGGTTTCTTTTCATCTTCAGGTTCGCTATGCTCACCCTTCCCCAAAACTTCAAGCTAGAAATAACGCATACTTACACATCACTTCTGAGATCTATAGGTGACGTCCCCCTTCCCTGATTGACAAAACGTCAGGCTAATGAGATGGTCTCAAATATATTATGCAACTACGTGTATTAGAAAAGGATGACACGCATTGGTGAATTCATTATCTTAAGAATGTTGGGGCCTATGGTATGGGAGGCAAGCGGTGGGCATATTTACGCCAAAAGGCGTACATCTATTGGCAATGGGTTTTTATTTCTTAATACGTTTTCTATGGACGAGATTAAATATGCCTAGAATATTCTTAGTCGTCACAATAAATGAATGGTTTTGATTTCATCCATTAACTTCTGAGCTGTTATAAAGACATTCATTTATATGTTTACTTTTTTACATTTACCTAATCGTGTTTAAAAATTACTGTGTTCACTAACTTATTGCCACGTCTACCTGATTAAAAAATATTAAGATATCTTGGCGTTTCATGTTTCTACTTCCTGACGTTTGGTGGCCGTGTTTCTGTGCTGGCATCACCAATGGTCTCCAGTGGGGGATTTAAACTATTGACTGACCACCTTTATGTGTAGCTGCAGTGGCGGCACCAACGATCTTGTGTAGGTGAAAGGCTGCCACATTGAATTTGATTTTGTTTTAATATGCCTTTCGACGTTAATCAACCACTTAATTGTGGCTATGCTAGTTAGTTAAGAACACAAAATACTTGACACATGCACCCTGGGAGATGACCCTTTATGCATGTATTACATGTATTACACGTACATCTAGATAATTCCAAGGGGAGGTGACCAAGAGATGGACACTCACTTGTCCTTTGTTAGCACGACGGAGAATGATTAGCATTGCATAGACGAGCAATTTTTTCTCTGTTCATGTTTTCCACCAAGAAAGCTGGATTTTTACTCTCTGGTCGAGATTTTGTGATGTTGATATTCACGGAACATGACGTAATTGTTCTCGATTTAGTGAAAATCGTGGACCGGAGTGGTTGAAAGGATAGATTCTCGAGGTACTTTTTATATCTTACCTCCAATTGCATTTGACTCCTTTGGACTATGAAATGAAAATTCTGGCAGAATTTCTTTAAAGTGGATTTTTGATGGTTTTCCTTGTTTGAGGGGTGGGATGTTTTTGACCTCTTTGGCGATGGGTAAAAATGGGCTTGAGGGTAAAAATGTTTTCGAATCCTATATATTGGGAGCTAATATGTGCTCATTCTAAGTTTGTTGCGTGGGTCATCACTTGGAAATAATGGAGTAAGCGCCACTTGTAAGCACCAGTTACAAGCTTCAGTTGTGAGAGTCAGTTGTAGGCGTGTTGAGAGTCAATTGTAGGCGTGTTAAGAGTCAGTTCTTAGTTAAGAGTCTAGTTGTCTTTGGTTTGCATGTAACCGACTCGATAGAGTCTTTTCCTATATAAGGATGTAATCCGTCTTCATTGAATAAAGAAGTGAGCATAGCATCACCGTGTGTTTATTTCGCATATTTTATCTTGGTATTAGAGCAAGGTTCTGTTGAACATATCGCATGTTGAAGATCAGTCTCTCAGAGATACATTTTCATTGTTGGAGATCGAAATCGAGTGAATCGCTAGAGGTGTTATTGGAGATCGTTATTTTCCATCTCTGCAATTGTTGTGTGAGGAGAGGCGTGACCTGCGCGAAGGAGAGAAATTTCGAGTCCATGCTGTATGGGAGAGGAGCCGCCTGTTGCTGTGTGGGAGAGGAGTCGCCAGTTGTTGTGAGAGGATTACCCGTTGATTTGATCATCGAGTGTGAGAGGCGCGTGGACTGCCCTTTACCTGGAGTGAACCCGACGTGGATCGAACACGCGTGAGCAAATCCGTCTGGTTGAAATCATGGAGGTGAAAAATCGTGCATGCATGCGTGAGTTTTTTTCAGATCGGGTGCAAAAGTGGAGTTTGATTGCATGTGTGGTATTTCGTGGTGAGCGTGGATCCCCATTGGATCACGAATGCAAAATTCGCGTGAGCTTTGCATGCTTGGAGTTGAACGAAGAGAAAATCGTGAGTTGTTTTAAGAAATTTAATAATTATAAGGTGGATATTTACAAGTGGATATTTTTAAGTTATAAATTTTTTTGGAGTTTTGCATGATTATAGTTTGAGTTTCTTATTAAAAACAAAAGGGGTGGATATTTCTTTTTGAAGCGTGAAGTGAAGTGAAGTGAAGAGTGTGTTATTAAATTTTTTATTAAAGTGAATGCATGTGGAGTTTAAACTTTATCTGGAATATAAAGTTTATTAAAGTGGGTTTTATTTTAAATTTTATTAACAATGGATAATTTTGAAGTATAAACTTTAAAAGTGGATATTAAAGTTTATTCAAGAGAATATTATTTGTGAGATTTAATGTGTGAAAACCAAGATTGAGACGGATCGATGGTATTCGAAGATAGAGCGACAGAAAGTTGCATATCTTTGTTGATTCACTTGCAGAGACTAGATTGCAGCGATGGCGAATCCTATGGCAGAGACCTACCTCAACGAAGCCAACAAGTTAGATGGCTTGAACTTCATTAACTGGAAATTCAAGATGCAGACGCTCATGGAGGGCTATGGTGTCTGGAACATTGCGAAGGGAACTGAACTGAAACCTGATGCAGCTGCAGGTGCGACAACAACATAGATACAAGATTGGGAGAAACGTGAAAACAAGGAAAATGTATTGTTGTGCATGTCAGTTAAAGATAACATAAGTCCACATATTAGAGACACTACAACTTCTGCTGCAACATGGACAGCTTTTAAAGCATTGTATGAAACTAGCAACACAAATCGTATTTTGTTCCTGAAAACTAAATTGCTAGGCATTAAGATGGATGGAAATGAATCTGTTAGTTCATTTTTGGGTCACATCAAAGAAGTGAAAGACAAGATAGTAAATATAGGGGAAACTGTTTCCAATACTGATCTAGTGACTATTACCTTAAATGGTATGCTAGAAGATTATCATATGTTCATAACAGGTCTTACAACAAGGGAGAATAGAGGAAGAGAGGCGCGGGAATCTGAAGCCTCAGAGTAAAGATTTGGCACTGTGGTCAAATAATAGATCTGCGAGAGGGAGATCGGGAG